>JAVJIF010025242.1:0-62477 GCA_038442645.1 Agave tequilana | reverse complement strand
ATATTTATGAGCTACAATATAGGCACGCCACTCTACTTGGTGGGTGTTTTGCAGACATAATTAATAAAACAATAATTATTGAAATAAATATTGGCACACCACGCTACTCGGTAAACCTTTCAGTGGGTTTTTATATAGATATAAATAATAGAATAATAAAATATACAATATTGGTAGCTTGGGGTTAATCCACGCAAGCATCAAATTAGAGATTAGTAAAGATATCATAATCACATCACTTTACTATAAATAGGTGACAGAGCCTCTTTTCATTATAGTAGTGGTGTTATATGTATATTATAAGTATAGTAACTTGTCATTTTTACCTTGAGATAGTAGAGGTAGAGGTTGAAACTTGTGATAGGAGTTTTCCTTGAGCAATGAAAGTAGAGGCTCGTGGCAAGACTTTTATCTTAAGCTAATGGAGGCAGAGACTTGTGTGGTAGAACTTTTTCTCTGAGCGGCGGAGGTAGAGGCTGGAGACAGAACTAGAGTGATCGTGCTGATAACGTGTTGTAAAACTTCGAGAAATATAACACCAAAATAGAGATGTCTAGAGACAGAGTAGAAATAGGAATTTTTATTGATTTCTGAAGTGTACATTGAAATGAATCAGGAAGGGCCTACTTATAGGAAAATTTTAGGATACTATGCAGCCACTATAATGCAGTCACTATACAAGCTTGCGTCATCGCTTGCATCAGCGCATAATCAAATCATTAATGGTGCATAGTAAAAATTGACAGCCATCATTTCACAATAGAGATCAACTATTGAAGAAAATAATTGTAGGGTATCAATTTTGATCTCATATCACTCTCTTTTCTTGTCTTTTCATCTCACATGTGCCTCCCTCATTTAACCTGTGAGAGTACATAAACACTCCTGCAAGAAACTATAGCACTATTTCATGAAATAAAAACAATACTAAATTATGGTGCCCTCTGAATGAGAATTCTGGCTCTGCCCCTGAGAGCAATCGCTATTAAATAAATAAAGACCCAAGTGTGTTACTGTTGTGTGTAAGTTTGTTGACGTGCAGAGAAAGAATTTTTCAAAACATAAATTCTATAAAATCTAAGCTCTAATGCTTACAATAGAATCTAAAATCCCTAACGATATCCCATCAATTCTTCTCAGTTGAGAACTTAAGTAAGCGAGTGATGGTGTTGAAAAGAATTCAACAACTGTGGAGCAAAACGTCGAATTTTATCCTCTTCAAGAGAACAAGCCGGAGATAAAATGGTGGGCATTAATCAGAGATAGCATTTTAGAGTTTTTTTTTTTTCCTTCTTTTTAATTAAACTAGAAAAGTGCAAATGCGATGCACGTTGGTATTTTTTTTTTTTTTAGTTTTAGTAATATCTGATTTGATAGCAATTTTATATTTTTATTTGAAATATTTATTCAGAAAAATTATAATTATCTATTCAACATATGATATATCTATATTCAACAAAGAATAGAGGAAAAAGAAAAACAAAGAAATAATATTAAAAATATGTATAATAAAATATAAAGCAGTCAAGAAAATTATAGAGAAAAATAAAAAAGTAAAATGAAGTAAAAAATAAAATCTAGAAGGATATGAAAGAGCAAAGAATAAATTGAAAAAAACTCCAAAAGAAAAAAGAATTTAGAAAACTAAAAGAAGAAAAGGTAAAAAAAGAATGAAATATCAAATAGTACAAAATCATAAAATGAGTAAAAAAGTAGAAGAAAGGAAAAAATGTTAAAAACTTAGAAGTAAAAGTAAGTGAAGAATTAAATAAAGAAAAAAGAGTCCAGAAAAAATATGAAAAAAGAATAAGAGATAAGTAGTTAGAATTAACAAAACAAAACAAAAAATAAGGAAAAAGTAGAACTAAATCAAAAAAGTAAAATTTGGAAAATAAAGAAAGAAGAATGATAAAAAGATGGAAACCAAGAAAATTGTGGAATCAATTAAAAAAGGGTAAATTGCAGAAAACCCCTATACTATCAATGTTTGACACTTTATCCTCTTGAACTATGAAAATCAACACTTTACCCCCTTGAGTCTAACTTCTGTTATTTTTTCCATCCTTGACCCATTTAATCTCCTTAATTAATTCAATTATTATTTTTAAATTAAAACTGTTATTAGTCAAATTTTCTTTTAATTATCTTCTTTTCAAGAAAAACCCTAACTAAATTGAGATGATAGTGATGATAGAGAGGAGAAAGAAAAGACGACTAAGTTGTAGTGATGATGGTTTGAAGAAAGGAAGCGGAAACGAGAGAAGGGTTTAGGGAAGCGTGTAAGTTTGAATTGAAAGAAATTTGGGTCAGATGGTGATGGTGGAGGGCATAGGATATATGATGGTTGTGTTTTGGTGGGTATGAGGAGGAGGAGGAGGAGATGATGGTGGTGACGGGTTGAGGAGAATAAGGAAGAGATGATAGTGAGATGGGTTTGAGGAGGAAAGAAAAAAGAAATAATGATGTTGAGCTTGTGGAGGAGGAAATAGCGACGGGTTTGAGAAGGCTGTGATGGAGGATTTTTTTTAAAAAAAATTAAATTGAAGTGGTTTTATATTAAATTGAACTAATGACTTTAAATACAATTTTAAGAGTAATTAAGAGATGTAATTAAGATTAGTGAGTGTTAACAAGGTTGAGAGTGAGTTTTTTAGGGTCACATGGCCATCCTATGGCCTCTCTTAATCGAAACGCAACAGAAGTTATACTAGGGGGATAAATGAGTATTTTTATAGTTCATGGGGGTAAAGTGTTAACTCCCTGATAGTATATAGGGTTTTCTACAATTTATCCATTATAAAAAGAAAAAAATTGGAAAAAGAAGAAGTGTCAAATAGAAAGTTGAACATATTAAAAAAATTAAAATAATATGCATGAAAAGGAAAGATTTTAAAAGAAAAAATAAATAAGATAAAAAAACATGAAAAATTAAAAAATTGGTGAAGAAAGAAAATAAAGAACAAAAGGTGACATGTGAAGGAACAAAGATCCAAAAAAGAAAGGAAAAAATTTATGTAACATAAGAAACGAAAAAAATAAAGTAAAAGTATAATAAAAAAGATTAAAATCAAAAAATAATTAAAAAAGTGTAATAGACTTTATAAGAAAAGAAATGAAAAATGAGAGATAACAGAAAACAAAGAATATACAAAAAGGTAAAAAAAAAGTATAAAAAGCAAACGAAAAAAAGAATCTAAAACAAAGAAAAGAAAAAAATATTGGATAAGAAAGAAGGAAAACAATTGATAAAAAGAAAAGAAAAAACTTGAAAAAAGAGTGAAAATAACAATGCATAATCAAAGTCATTGTAAATATTAGAAATTTCACCAATCTTATGGAATCTCATAAGTGAGAGTACAACTAATTGCTAAGAGAGAACTCAAAACAACACGCTTTTCAACCTTTTTTCCTTACACTCCAGTATTGTAAAAAAAACCACAAATTAGAACCATGTCATAAACTGATCATCAACCAAAACTAGAATAAGCCCTGTCATATTTGTCATCAGTGGTCGAGACGGGTCAAGAGGGGTTGGCCCATAGGCCTTCCACTCTAGTTTTGATGATGATTAACTCATGTAGTTATGGTTTACTAATAATCTTGTGATATTTAGTTTCAGATATTTAACTAAGATATTAGTAGGTGTTTGGAGCTTTCACATGGTGATTCAAGAGCCCAAGCGTCAAAGTTCATATCTAGCACTCGTTGGAGTCAAGCTCCGTAGATCACGTTTGGATCGAGTCGACTTGGAGACGGCGCTCTACAAGAAGACTTCGATACATTGTTTAGTTTATAGTTTAGATCTATTGTTAAAGATTAGATAGTGTGATATGCTCAAGTTTACAACACATACACGTTTCATGTTTATTGGTTTTCGGTTTTCAGTTTAACCGATCTTGGTTTTCATGAATAAATAGAATCAAAACAAGTTTACATGGTTTAACGTATATTAGATTTGTTCTATATACATCTATACTTCAACTATTTAAACAAACTTAGTTTGATAGTCTAATTCATGAGTTTGGAGTTTTGGTGTTTTAACAAACTTATTTTTGGATTTTATGTCAAAAACATTGATATATATCTTTATATGTATATTGGATTCTATCCATATACTATATGCTTAAAAGTTATTTCAATATCATGTTTTTTTATTTGGATGAGTTTTGGACAAAACAGTTTTCCAATTCAAAAATTCAAGTTTTAGAAAATACGGATTTTGGTTTTCGGAAGAATTTGTAAGTCACAAAAATAGTTCAAAATGTTTGTAACTTGGTTTGATTTTTACTCAACAAGGTTGTATTTCAAAGATAAAACATGAACTTATTTTTGTGAATTTTTAGAGATTTTATTGGATTTATTTGATAATAAAAAAACCTCAAGTTTTAAGTTCTAAAATTGCCCTGCCAGGCTCTGGCGGTCGACCGGGCCGGTCGACCGGACCCAGGGCCGGTCGACCGGACTGGTCGACCGACGTGCACAAGGACGTGCACGCAGGCCAGCCTCTTAGGCCGGTCGACCGAGCGGTCGACCGACTGAAGTCAACCCACTCTCGGGTTGGCCCGGTCGACCGGGTGGTCGACCGGCCAGAGAGCCGTTGCTCTCTGGTTCTGGGCACGGTCGACCGGGCGGTCGACCGGCAGGCTCAACGGTCATATTTTTGACCGTTGGCCAGTCGACCGGCCGGTCGACCGGAAGGCCAATCTGGGCCTTGTCAGCTGCCAACGGGCAAATCTCTTGAGGGCTATATATACTCCATTCAAGAGTTGGTTTTTAACAAGATTTTTAGAGAGAAAATTTCATACTCCTTAAGTGTTTTTCAGCAAAAAGTTTTTGGGTTCAAAATTCTTATTCTCTATTTATTTTAAAGTGTTTGATAATTCAAAGAAAATAGTCTTTTGGGAATTGGTTTTATGGTCTAAAAATTCTATATCTATTTGGAGTTTTTCCCAAGTGATTTTTCTTTGTTCAAAACACTTTGTTTTCTTACACTTGAGCTTAAATATCTATCCTATCTATTAGGATTTTTATTTTGTGAAAAAGATTAGTTTGTGGTTGTGGAAACCACCAAGTTGTAAACCCTCCTTATTTGTGATATCCCTCTTGTGTAGAGGTTGATTATTGGAGTGGTGGCTTTGTGCCCTATCCCTCTAGTGAGATGTTGATTGGTTGTTTGGCTAAGTGCCTACACCTCTTGTGTGAGGTGGATTTTGTGGTGGCTTTGTGCCTTGCCTCTGTGAGAGGTTGTATTTGGTTGAGAGAGGAGTTGTGTACTCCCGGTTATTGTTTTGCCCAAAATCCTCAGTGGAGGTTCCCTGTGTGGGAGTCCTGTGTGGACAAGTTAGTGGAAATCCTTCTGTGTGAGGGCGGGGACGTAGAGCTGTGTGCTCGAACCTCGAAACATATCCGTGTGTTTGCGGTTGATCCACTTTCTCTAACTCTCTCTATTACTTTGAGCATTGCATCATATTGCCATATCATATATATGCTTGTGTTGTTTGTGTGTGCCTCACTTGTGTTTAACCACGAGAGCTTCATATAGCACCTCAACTCTTATTCAGAGGAATCAAGAGGAGTTAGTCCAGAGCCCTTCACCGGGAATTCGGCTACACTCGTTGGTTACATTAAGTGTGTTGCAATTAAGTTTTAAATTTTCGCATTTTGTTCATTAGATTAGCCGTGCACCTATTTACCCCCCTCTAGGTGTACTTTCAATTGGTATCAGATCCTACGCTCCTGATATTAGGTTTAACCACCTAGGAGTGTGATCTTGGTTTTACTAATCTAGATTTATTTTTGCACATATATTGTTTGCACACACTCATGGATTGCTTGACACCTCCCATGTTTGATGTTTCCAACATTGACATGTGAAAATTTAGGATGAGTATGTACCTAAAAATCCTAGGCTTGCATGTTTTCCTTGCCGCTACCAAGAAATCCTATCTTGGTAATAGCAAGCATATAGAGGCCAATGCACAAGCCCTTGAGGCACTTAGAAGCACGCTTAATAAAGAATATCTTATGATTGTTTCTAACTACGATTCCGCCTCTGCAGTGTGGAACACTTTGACCTCCTCCAAGCTTCAAACGCCCAACATTGTGGAGGATGAATCTAGTGGAGAATCCGAGCAACAATGATACATGGTCCAAGGGAATGACTCCCTTGAGGTATATTCGGAATCTCAATTAGATGGTGATAATGCTAGTTCTTCTTGTGATGATTATGTTGATCCAAATGCTTTGAATGAAGAACTATCAATTGTATGTAAAAAATTGTTAGAAAAATATAATCTTTTGAAAAAGAAGAGTTTTGGACTTAACAAAGAAAATAAGGATTTGTGTTCAAAACTAGATTTGTTTTTTCAAGAGAAAGTGGAGATTTCTAATGAAAGGGATTCATTGAAATCCAACTTGATCTTGTTCTAAAAGAAAATAAAATTTTGAAAAATAAAAATGATTGTGAAAATGTTTTGAAGAAAAATGAATCTTTAACTTCAAAACTTGATTTTATTTTAAAAGAAAATGATTCTTTGAAAAATAAAATTATTTCTATTTCAAAAGAATTAGATTTGGTTTCTAAGAAGAATATTATTTTGAAAAATGATATAGATACACATGTTTGTCATGCTAGTGTAGCTTCTTCATCTAGCTTACCTATTGCATGCACCTCTTCTTCTAGGATTGATAATGATATTTGTTTGTTAAAGAAGAGTGTTAATTGTTTGGGCTCCACTTTGAGCCAATGTGCTTTGAACCACTCACGATTGGAATCCATGTTTCGAAAGAAACAAGTTCCTCTTATGCATGCACACAGACTACGACATACACATACTTACCACGTTTACTCCCATAACACGATGTATGCTTATGTGTACACTTGTACACATTGTGGACGTAAGGGCCACCTTACTAAATTTTGTTATGATCGTATACATGATTCAAATTTAGCAACTAAATTTGTTTGAGTTAGGAAAGGAGCTAACCCCCATAGACCCAAAAGAGTGTGGGTACCAAAGACCACCCCTATGTTATTTGATGTAGGTGTGGACTCTCGCTTGATGTGAGAGCGATGGTGCCTTGAGGTGGATGCGTTCCGAGCTTAAAGAGAACTATTTGGATGCATCACTTTCAAAGGGAGTTTGGTGGGAGGACCACCTTATTTTGGAGACATGGAGAGTTGCCCTCATGGTTTTGGTAACTATCTTTTACTCCTCATTTATATTTGTATGCTTTTAGATCATTTATTTATAGCATGTCTTGTTTTAATGCTTATTATGCCATATGCCATGCTTATTAGACTATTGTCATATATGATTAGTATTTGAGACACCCATGTTTAATATGGACTTATACCTTTGTGTTCTCACATTTGTTTTAACTAATGTGTATGTCCTAAATCTAATGCATGTTCATATACATAATGATCATATGAGTTTTGCTTTGATTTCTATGCTTCATGTTTTGATTACTTGTTTGGATGTTAGTTTTCATTAAAACTTGGATATATATACTTGTACAACTAGTGAGCCACAAATAGATTATTATATGTTTGTGCTTGAATGCTCATTTGTACTCATTAGATGTACTAGCATAGCCTAGTTTTGATGATTCATGCATTTGACTTGTATTCCCATTTTGTACATGTTTTCATATTTATGTTTAAACTTCATGTATATGTCATTGTGTCTAAACTATTAGCTATACATATACATCCTTGAGCCACTTGCCTTCATGCATATACTTTTGTGGACTCGTTTATATTTGGATATGTATGTATACTTTAGTTTGTACATGACATACATATACCTTGAAGGATTCTAATTTTGATGATTTTCATGTTTTTAAGAATTTCATGATTTGCGCTCTACAAGAAGACTTGGAGACGACTTGGAGACGGCGCTCTTAGGCCGATCGATCGATTGAAGTCAACCTACTATCGGGTTGGCCCGGTCGACCGGCCAGAGAGCCGTTGCTCTCTGGTTCTGGGCACGGTCGACCGGGCGGTCGACCGGCAGGCTCAACGGTCATATTTTTACCGTTGGCCGGTCGACCGGCCGGTCGACTGGAAGGCCAATCTGGGCCTTGTCAGCTGCCAACGGGCAGATTCTCTTGAGGGCTATATATACCCCATTCAAGAGTTGGTTTTTAACAAGATTTTTAGAGAGAAAATTTTCATACTTCTTAAGTGTTTTTCAGCAAAAAATTTTGGGTTCAATATTCTTATTCTCTATTTGTTTTTAAAGTGTTTGATAATTCAAAGAAAATAGTCTTTTGGAAATTGGTTATTGGTCTAAAAATTCTATATCTATTTGGAGTTTTTCCTAAGTGATTTTTCTTTGTTCAAAATACTTTGTTTTCTCACACTTGAGCTTATCTATCTATCCTATCTATTAGCATCTTTGTTTTTGTGAGAAATATTAGTTTGTGGTTGTGGAAACCACCAAGTTGTAAACCCTCCTTATTTGTGATATCCCTCTTGTGTAGAGGTTGATTATTGGAGTGGTGGCTTTGTGCCCTATCCCTCTAGTGAGAGGTTGATTGGTTATTTGGCTAAGTGCCTACCCCTCTTGTGTGAGGTGGATTTTGTGGTGGCTTTATGCCTTGCCTCTGTGAGAGGTTGTATTTGGTTGAGAGAGGAGTTGTGTACTCCGGTTATTGTTTTGCCCAAAATCCTCAGTGGAGGTTCCATGAGTGGGAGTCTTGTGTGGACAAGTTAGTAGAAATCTTTCTGTGTAAAGGCGGGGACGTAGAGCTGTGTGCTCGAACCTCGAAACATATCTGTGTGTTTGCGATTGATTCACTTTCTCTAACTCTCTCTATTACTTGGAGCATTGCATCATATTGCCATATCATATATATGCTTGTATTGTTTGTGTGTGCCTCACTTGTGTTTAACCACGAGAGCTTCATATAGCACCTCAACTCTTATTCAGAGAAATCAAGAGGAGTTAGTCCAGAGCCTTTCACCGGAATTCGGCTACACTCGTTGGTTACATTAAGTGTATTGCAATTAAGTTTTAAATTTTCGCATTTTGTTCATTAGATTAGCCGTACACCTATTCACCCCCCCTCCTCTAGGTGTACTTTCAGAGGGGTCACGTGACCTGGCTGTGCCCCCTAACCCACAAAAAACGCCCAATAGGGCACTGGCTGTGCCCCCTGGCCCACAAAAACACCCAATAGGCTACCCATTTCTCTATAAGAGAAAAAGGAAAAATAAACTAACTAGGCCAGCCTGCTTGATTCCCTTTAACCATTAATAATTAAACTCAATCACATCACACTATCAATACACCCAATCTTCTCTCTCAGATGTCAGTCTGCAACCAGTAGCTCTTATCTTTCTTCAATGAATTCCAAAGTCCAAACCTAATCCTTTCATGTCTCTCAGCCTATGACTGTTGACTGAGATTTCCTGCACACAAAATATAGTATTTTAGTTTTAAGAATAGATGTGCAAGTTCTCAATTCTAATCCGCGGTAGCAGGGCTATGCGGGTCGTGATCCTCAGGGAGGGACTGCGATGGAAGCGTTAAGCAAGTTATCTCTAAAAATTATCTTTTTTTATTGTTAAATAGTGGTATTTACAATGGGTGGTATTTACAGTGAAGTGGAAGAGAAGAATTTAGGAAGATGTGGATCTAAACTAAAGGAAGAAAAGAAAGAAAACACGTACGAACCTCTTCAGCCTGCTTACCTTTGATCCGTGCGATGATTTACCTTTTCTCGGAAGACTTGCAAGTATGGCGTATAGGATGTTCATCGCCATAAGCTATCAAGGGATCTTCGTTGGCTAGGCAGTCTCGAAGCAGTTGGGTCTCATTGTTCACAAGGCATTAGAGAACACATAGAAGAAAGAAAATCGGAACATAGAAACACAAGAATAAACAAGAGATGAAAAACATAAAATAATAACAAAAACGAACCTTAAATGGATTTCATTAACAATGGAAGATAAGCGGGCTTATACCGCTGTCACCTCAGTACAAGCATGGACTCCATCCTCCATGAAAGTTTCCTCCACTCTCAGTTACAAAGTTTACAAAATAAAAACGAAAATAAAATCTAACCTAAAAACTAAACCCTAGCTTTTGGCCCTTTGCTCGCCTCTGGACCCTCTGTACGTTGCACTGCAGGGGTATTTATAGGTGCAGAAGGAGTTAGAGTCCAGTTACAACTCTCCCACGAAAGCTGATCCCCAGACTCGTCAGAAATGCCGCGGAAATGGGAAATTTGCCGCGGAAACGCGGCACTTTTGTAGCCAAATGCCACGCGCTTTGGCGCGTGGCCTCTCCTGATCCGTCCATCTGGGCGTTTCCTTCTAGAAATTGCATCCTGGCTCTTAATCTTTGGATTTGGATATAACTTGGGAATCAAGTTACCTAGATCCCAAATCTTTTCCACGAATTTTTCTTCTCTTCTTTTAGCTTTTATCCTCATCCTGCAAGTGTTTAGGGTTGAATAGAAGTCTATCCTTCCCTCTTCTTTGTATTTGCAACTTTGGCCCTTGTGTATTTGCACTTTGACAATTGATATTTGCACTTTTACACCTGGGCTTCAAACATGGGCTTGGATCTGGGCTTTTGGGCTCTTTAAGCTTTATTTATTGTTAAAATAATAATTCGAGGCCTGCACACAATAAATTACAAATTATTAATAAATGTGCAGAATTAAATGAATAAATATGAAAATGTGATGGTAAATATGATGATAAAAATGCACTTTTCACTACCAATCACACCCCCACACTTATCTTTTGCTCGTCCTCGAGTAAAACAAAGAAAAAGAAAAAGAAATGAAAAGTTAATCTAACCTAACTCACTTTCGTAGGAATCACGGTTGCACTTAGCACGTGCAACAAGCCGTTAAACCTCTAGGTTACCCTAGAGGACGAGTGTTGTCTCGTGAGGGTTTTCAGCGGATTACACCCACAAAATCCATAAAAAGGAAAATATTTGAATTATTATTGAAGAGACTAAGTAGTCTATAAGTTTTAGGATCCTCATTTTTATTCATTCTTTAAACTTAGTCCTAATAAAGTCAATTGTTATTTTATTTTAGGTAAGGATTAAAATTGAATGTTTGTATAGTCTTTTTCGTTACCAAAAGTCATACGCACCCTTGTGAATCTAGGAATTCCTTAACTTGGACTCTCATGCCTCTTTATTATTTTTATAACATCATCTAATTTTCTTTCGTGTAAGTATCAAGGCTTCTTGAGGCCCTTATACCTAACTAATTGACTATTAAATGTGTTAATTTTTTTTTTTTTGGCATGTATAACTCATCTAATTTTCTTTCGTATAAGTATCAAGGCTTCTTGAGGCCCTCATACCTAACTAATTGACTAATAGATGTGTTAATACATGTATAATATTTCTCAGTTTTCTTAAGCTTTCTAATCCACCCATGTAGCGAACTTAAAGTCGGTGGCTCCCAAACCGATCGGCTTTAGGGCACCAGGTGAGAAAACACCCCGCGGACTCAAATTCGAATGAACTAGGCCACAAAACTAAGGACTTTATTTTTATTTAGAACTCACCTTTAGGCGTGAATACTTATGCTTCTTGAGGCACATGTATCCAGCTTAATTGGTGATATTTTTATTATTTTTTTTATTTTTATTTTTATGAGGCACAAGGTCTTTGTCTTAGAATCCTAGATATGTACTAGGAATGCACATTTCATTAAGGTAAAAATTAAGACTAACTAATTATTCAATTTCTCCTCCTATACCTAAAATTTAAACAATTTATTTATTTTGACCAAGTTTTTAGAAATCCTAATCATGATTTTCCTAATCCTTAAAACTAACTTAGATTTCTTTCAAAAAATAAGTCAAAGTATTATCCTTTTTATAAGTTTTTTTTTAAATTAATTTTTTTTTTATAGCAAATTTTGTTAGTGTCTACCTATGTTAGTATGTTAGTAAAGCCCACCCCCACACTTATCTCATGCATTGTCTTCAATGTATGAATGAATGCATATATGCATGAAACAGAATAAGGGAAGGCGGAAGTTACCTTAGGGTGGTGGTTCCGGAGGTGGTCTAATTGGTCCATGAAATGCGGCCCAATCAAGATAACAAATAATTTGGTGGAACCCACTAGAAATTTTCCTTACATAACCCACTAAAATATATATATAATCATTTTAAGAATTTCCACCCCATCGAATTTCCAAATTTCATAATAAATTTCGGAGTTAATTGTGTCAACCTCCTTGTCCCAAAATGGAGTATGGAAAGATGGAATTATTGACTTGGACATTATAGGTTCGGAACGAATACCGACTCAGGGAAGAAGCTCAAATCAAGTAAGGGCTCAGGAATCGGGCTAAGTTCAAGAAGTGGGTCCAAATCAATAAATTGAAACTCAAGTCCACAATCTTCTTCCCACAATGGAATGTGACCTAAAATGGGTGATATCTCTTTACTTCCAATATTAAGGAATTCTAGCTCATCGCCATACAATTCTTCAAAACTAAGGTCAACATCTTCCGTCAGAATTGTACAATCAGTTTCAGAAGTAAAGAGACTGTGAGAATCTAGGTCAAGTTCAATATGATCATCTAAAATGGGTGATTCAATTTCATAATGAATTGGAATAGGATCCAATGTTGACTCGGGAAAAGTGAAATCAGGTGGAGACACTGGAGTCATTATTGGATCAGGAAATAAAATTGAATTATCAAGTGGAAGATCATGATCATATTCATCCTCAAGTTCTATTTCAGGAAAGGAAAAACTTGCCAAATTATCAAGAATTGGAGTTTCGGCAAGTTCAATTGATGGCACTGAAATAGAATCTTCTTGTCCAAAGCAACTTGGTTCGTCGGCTTTAAAAGAGTGGTCAGCGATATCAGAATTAGCCGGACGGTGAGAACGTAAGGATTGAACCATCAAATCTATGTCATGCTCACGAGCTAATCTAGCCTGAGTCATGACTTCAAGCCTCTTTTGTGATTGGGCTTGAAAAAAGGAAGTGTAATCGTGATGAAGTTGTGAGTCGGTGGACTCACGCATCATCATGTCTAAGATTGATGGTGGTTGTTGCTTGGACTCGTGCATACTCATCATTTCCCCGATAGATGGTTTTCTATTCTGGATGGGTGGATCTGAGTATGAATCTTGGGAAGAATGTGGACTAGATGGATATGGAGGACAATTTGGTTGAGAATTAGACTCGATGGACTCGAAACCCCATGAACTCTGTGACGAGTTGAAATTATTATGGAAATTATAGTCATAAGATGGGGGGTGTGGGTTATATTCATTCGGATAATACCATTCCGGCACACTAGATTGGTCAAAGTTAGGGTATGCCGGGTTGGTAATATCCGAATAATAGTTAGGGGTGTAATATGGATTAAAATTGGAATTATTCTTATATGCCATATCACACCAACACAAACACAACAAACAAAAAAAGAAAAAATTCTAACCTAAGTTAGGGTAGACCTATGACCTAGACGACTCCTAACTGGTTAGACCGTCCACAGGAGGTTGGGTGCAGACTTTGACCACAAGTTAATCAGCCAGGTCAGGGCAAGAGTGGTGGGAGGTTTTCCGTCAAAGACGTTCCTTAATTAAATAACCACCAATTTTCGGGCTTTCGGCCCTCAATCCCTTTCCTAGACACTGATTTGACAAGAGTCAACTTCCAGCACTGTTCCCCCTTAGGATAATCTCCTATTGAGTCCGAGATGTCCCTAGGGCCAACGTCTACTAATTTTTATGTTAGGCTTGGGTTAGTGAGTGCTTGGGATATGATTTTTGGGCTAAGGAAGGGTGATGAAATCCCCACCTTATCTTATTTATGGGTTATGCCCTTAAGATGAATTAGTGTACGTGTAAAGCTGTAGAAAAGTAATCACTCAAGAAAGCAGTAAACAACCAAGAGTGTTTCCTAATCTATATGCTATGCAAACGTACCTTGTCGCCAGCACTCTTCAACAGTAAATAAAAATAATTAAAAAGACACGTGCCTAATATGCAAATGTCTAATCAATTTTAATAAACAACGAATAGTTTACTGTTGAATTAATTAGTAGTTGCAGAGTGATCACAGAGAAATATAATCACAGCAGAAATCATAGTTTTGCAATGCAGAGCAACCTGCAGAAAAGCAGGTTAGTAGTTCACTACTATTGCCGCGGAATCGCGGCTTTTGCCGCGGATCCGCGGCAAATTAGTAGGTCCAGGTGCTCTGCCTTCGAGGGCAGAGGCACTGGATTGCTGTATGTCCTTACTGCTGCTCTGTTTTTGTTTCCTGTTCTCTGTACCTGCAACAGAAAAGAATAAAGAATTAAATTTTTTTTATTAGAGAATAACTTACCGTCCCTCCCCGGCAACGGCGCCAATTTGTTGACTGAGATTTCCTGCACACAAAATATAGTATTTTAGTTTTAAGAATAGATGTGCAAGTTCTCAATTCTAATCCGCGGTAGCAGGGCTATGCGGGTCGTGATCCTCAGGGAGGAACTGCGATGGAAGCGTTAAGCAAGTTATCTCTAAAAATTATCTTTTTTTATTGTTAAATAGTGGTATTTACAATGGGTGGTATTTACAGTGAAGTGGAAGAGAAGAATTTAGGAAGATGTGGATCTAAACTAAAGGAAGAAAAGAAAGAAAACACGTACGAACCTCTTCAGCCTGCTTACCTTTGATCCGTGCGATGATTTACCTTTTCTCGGAAGACTTGCAAGTATGGCGTATAGGATGTTCATCGCCATAAGCTATCAAGGGATCTTCGTTGGCTAGGCAGTCTCGAAGCAGTTGGGTCTCATTGTTCACAAGGCATTAGAGAACACATAGAAGAAAGAAAATCGGAACATAGAAACACAAGAATAAACAAGAGATGAAAAACATAAAATAATAACAAAAACGAACCTTAAATGGATTTCATTAACAATGGAAGATAAGCGGGCTTATACCGCTGTCACCTCAGTACAAGCATAGACTCCATCCTCCATGAAAGTTTCCTCCACTCTCAGTTACAAAGTTTACAAAATAAAAACGAAAATAAAATCTAACCTAAAAACTAAACCCTAGCTTTTGGCCCTTTGCTCGCCTCTGGACCCTCTGTACGTTGCACTGCAGGGGGTATTTATAGGTGCAGAAGGAGTTAGAGTCCAGTTACAACTCTCCCACGAAAGCTGATCCCCAGACTCGTCAGAAATGCCGCGGAAATGGGAAATTTGCCGCGGAAACGCGGCACTTTTGTAGCCAAATGCCACGCGCTTTGGCGCGTGGCCTCTCCTGATCCGTCCATCTGGGCGTTTCCTTCTAAACTTCTAAAAATTGCATCCTGGCTCTTAATCTTTGGATTTGAATATAACTTGGGAATCAAGTTACCTAGATCCCAAATCTTTTCCACGAATTTTCCTTCTCTTCTTTTAGCTTTTATCCTCATCCTGCAAGTGTTTAGGGTTGAATAGAAGTCTATCCTTCCCTCTTCTTTGTATTTGCAACTTTGGCCCTTGTGTATTTGCACTTTGACAATTGATATTTGCACTTTTACACCTGGGCTTCAAACATGGGCTTGGATCTGGGCTTTTGGGCTCTTTAAGCTTTATTTATTGTTAAAATAATAATTCGAGGCCTGCACACAATAAATTACAAATTATTAATAAATGTGCAGAATTAAATGAATAAATATGAAAATGTGATGGTAAATATGATGATAAAAATGCACTTTTCACTACCAATCACACCCCCACACTTATCTTTTTGCTCGTCCTCGAGTAAAAACAAAGAAAAAGAAAAAGAAATGAAAAGTTAATCTAACCTAACTCACTTTCGTAGGAATCACGGTTGCACTTAGCACGTGCAACAAGCCGTTAAACCTCTAGGTTACCCTAGAGGACGAGTGTTGTCTCGTGAGGGTTTTCAGCGGATTACACCCACAAAATCCATAAAAAGGAAAATATTTGAATTATTATTGAAGAGACTAAGTAGTCTATAAGTTTTAGGATCCTCATTTTTATTCATTCTTTAAACTTAGTCCTAATAAAGTCAATTGTTATTTTATTTTAGGTAAGGATTAAATTGAATGTTTGTATAGTCTTTTTCGTTACCAAAAGTCATACGCACCCTTGTGAATCTAGGAATTCCTTAACTTGGACTCTCATGCCTCTTTATTATTTTTATAACATCATCTAATTTTCTTTCGTGTAAGTATCAAGGCTTCTTGAGGCCCTTATACCTAACTAATTGACTATTAAATGTGTTAATATTTTTTTTTGGCATGTATAACTCATCTAATTTTCTTTCGTATAAGTATCAAGGATTCTTGAGGCCCTCATACCTAACTAATTGACTAATAGATGTGTTAATACATGTATAATATTTCTCAGTTTTCTTAGGCTTTCTAATCCACCCATGTAGCGAACTTAAAGTCGGTGGCTCCCAAACCGATCGGCTTTAGGGCACCAGGTGAGAAAACACCCCGCGGACTCAAATTCGAATGAACTAGGCCACAAAACTAAGGACTTTATTTTTATTTAGAACTCACCTTTAGGCGTGAATACTTATGCTTCTTGAGGCACATGTATCCAGCTTAATTGGTGATATTTTTATTATTTTTTTTATTTTTTTTATGAGGCACAAGGTCTTTGTCTTAGAATCCTAGATATGTACTAGGAATGCACATTTCATTAAGGTAAAAATTAAGACTAACTAATTATTCAATTTCTCCTCCTATACCTAAAATTTTAACAATTTATTTATTTTGACCAAGTTTTTAGAAATCCTAATCATGATTTTCCTAATCCTTAAAACTAACTTAGATTTCTTTCAAAAAATAAGTCAAAGTATTATCCTTTTTATAAGTTTTTTTTTAAATTAAATTTTTTTTTTATAGCAAATTTTGTTAGTGTCTACCTATGTTAGTATGTTAGTAAAGCCCACCCCCACACTTATCTCATGCATTGTCCTCAATGTATGAATGAATGCATATATGCATGAAACAGAACAAGGGAAGGCGGAAGTTACCTTAGGGTGGTGGTTCCGGAGGTGGTCTAATTGGTCCACGAAATGCGGCCCAATCAAGATAACAAATAATTTGGTGGAACCCACCAGAAATTTTCCTTACATAACCCACTAAAATATATATATAATCATTTTTAAGAATTTCTACCCCATCGAATTTCCAAATTTCATAATAAATTTCGGAGTTAATTGTGTCAACCTCCTTGTCCCAAAATGGAGTATGGAAAGATGGAATTATTGACTTGGACATTATAGGTTCGGGAACGAATACCGACTCAGGGAAGAAGCTCAAATCAAGTAAGGGCTCAGGAATCGGGCTAAGTTCAAGAAGTGGGTCCAAATCAATAAATTGAAACTCAAGTCCACAATCTTCTTCCCACAATGGAATGTGACCTAATATGGGTGATATCTCTTTACTTCCAATATTAAGGAATTCTAGCTCATCGCCATACAATTCTTCAAAACTAAGGTCAACATCTTCCGTCAGAATTGTACAATCAGTTTCAGAAGTAAAGAGATTGTGAGAATCTAGGTCAAGTTCAATATGATCATCTAAAATGGGTGATTCAATTTCATAATGAATTGGAATAGGATCCAATGTTGACTCGGGAAAAGTGAAATCAGGTGGAGACACTGGAGTCATTATTGGATCAGGAAATAAAATTGAATTATCAAGTGGAAGATCATGATCATATTCATCCTCAAGTTCTATTTCAGGAAAGGAAAAACTTGCCAAATTATCAAGAATTGGAGTTTCGGCAAGTTCAATTGATGGCACTGAAATAGAATCTTCTTGTCCAAAGCAACTTGGTTCGTCGGCTCTAAAAGAGTGGTCAGCGATATCAGAATTAGCCGGACGGTGAGAACGTAAGGATTGAACCATCAAATCTATGTCATGCTCACGAGCTAATCTAGCCTGAGTCATGGCTTCAAGCCTCTTTTGTGATTGGGCTTGAAAAAAGGAAGTGTAATCGTGATGAAGTTGTGAGTCGGTGGACTCACGCATCATCATGTCTAAGATTGATGGTGGTTGTTGCTTGGACTCGTGCATACTCATCATTTCCCCGATAGATGGTTTTCTATTCTGAATGGGTGGATCTGAGTATGAATCTTGGGTAGAATGTGGACTAGATGGATATGGAGGACAATTTGGTTGAGAATTAGACTCGGTGGACTCGAAACCCATGAACTCTGTGACGAGTTGAAATTATTATGGAAATTATAGTCATAAGATGGGGGGTGTGGGTTATATTCATTCGGATAATACCATTCCGGCACACTAGATTGGTCAAAGTTAGGGTATGCCGGGTTGGTAATATCCGAATAATAGTTAGGGGTGTAATATGGATTAAAATTGGAATTATTCTTATATGTCATATCACACCAACACAAACACAACAAACAAAAAAAAGAAAAATTCTAACCTAAGTTAGGGTAGACCTATGACCTAGACGACTCCTAACTGGTTAGACCGTCCACAGGAGGTTGGGTGCAGACTTTGACCACAAGTTAATCAGCCAGGTCAGGGCAAGAGTGGTGGGAGGTTTTCCGTCAAAGACGTTCCTTAATTAAATAACCACCAATTTTCGGGCTTTCGGCCCTCAATCCCTTTCCTAGACACTGATTTGACAAGAGTCAACTTCCAGCACTGTTCCCCCTTAAGATAATCTCCTATTGAGTCCGAGATGTCCCTAGGGCCAACGTCTACTAATTTTTATGTTAGGCTTGGGTTAGTGAGTGCTTGGGATATGATTTTTGGGCTAAGGAAGGGTGATGAAATCCCCACCTTATCTTATTTATGGGTTATGCCTTTAAGATGAATTAGTGTACGTGTAAAGCTGTAGAAAAGTAATCACTCAAGAAAGCAGTAAACAACCAAGAGTGTTTCCTAATCTATATGCTATGCAAACGTACCTTGTCGCCAGCACTCTTCAACAGTAAATAAAAATAATTAAAAGACACGTGCCTAATATGCAAATGTCTAATCAATTTTTAATAAACAACGAATAGTTTACTGTTGAATTAATTAGCAGTTGCAGAGTGATCACAGAGAAATATAATCACAGCAGAAATCATAGTTTTGCAATGCAGAGCAACCTGCAGAAAAGCAGGTTAGTAGTTCACTACTATTGCCGCGGAATCGCGGCTTTTGCCGCGGATCCGCGGCAAATTAGTAGGTCCAGGTGCTCTGCCTTCGAGGGCAGAGGCACTGGATTGCTGTATGTCCTTGCTGCTGCTCTGTTTTTGTTTCCTGTTCTCTGTACCTGCAACAGAAAAGAATAAAGAATTAAATTTTTTTTATTAGAGAATAACTTACCGTCCCTCCCCGGCAACGGCGCCAATTTGTTGACTGAGATTTCCTGCACACAAAATATAGTATTTTAGTTTTAAGAATAGATGTGCAAGTTCTCAATTCTAATCCGCGGTAGCAGGGCTATGCGGGTCGTGATCCTCAGGGAGGGACTGCGATGGAAGCGTTAAGCAAGTTATCTCTAAAAATTATCTTTTTTTATTGTTAAATAGTGGTATTTACAATGGGTGATATTTACAGTGAAGTGGAAGAGAAGAATTTAGGAAGATGTGGATCTAAACTAAAGGAAGAAAAGAAAGAAAACACGTACGAACCTCTTCAGCCTGCTTACCTTTGATCCGTGCGATGATTTACCTTTTCTCGGAAGACTTGCAAGTATGGCGTATAGGATGTTCATCGCCATAAGCCATCAAGGGATCTTCGTTGGTTAGGCAGTCTCGAAGCAGTTGGGTCTCATTGTTCACAAGGCATTAGAGAACACATAGAAGAAAAAAAATCGGAACATAGAAACACAAGAATAAACAAGAGATGAAAAACATAAAATAATAACAAAAACGAACCTTAAATGGATTTCATTAACAATGGAAGATAAGGGGGCTTATACCGCTGTCACCTCAGTACAAGCATGGACTCCATCCTCCATGAAAGTTTCCTCCACTCTCAGTTACAAAGTTTACAAAATAAAAACGAAAATAAAATCTAACCTAAAAACTAAACCCTAGCTTTTGGCCCTTTGCTCGCCTCTGGACCCTCTGTACGTTGCACTGCAGGGGGTATTTATAGGTGCAGAAGGAGTTAGAGTCCAGTTACAACTCTCCCACGAAAGCTGATCCCCAGACTCGTCAGAAATGCCGCGGAAATGGGAAATTTGCCGCGGAAACGCGGCACTTTTGTAGCCAAATGCCACGCGCTTTGGCGCGTGGCCTCTCCTGATCCGTCCATCTGGGCGTTTCCTTCTAGAAATTGCATCCTGGCTCTTAATCTTTGGATTTGGATATAACTTGGGAATCAAGTTACCTAGATCCCAAATCTTTTCCACGAATTTTCCTTCTCTTCTTTTAGCTTTTATCCTCATCCTGCAAGTGTTTAGGGTTGAATAGAAGTCTATCCTTCCCTCTTCTTTGTATTTGCAACTTTGGTCCTTGTGTATTTGCACTTTGACAATTGATATTTGCACTTTTACACCTGGGCTTCAAACATGGGCTTGGATCTGGGCTTTTGGGCTCTTTAAGCTTTATTTATTGTTAAAATAATAATTCGAGGCCTGCACACAATAAATTACAAATTATTAATAAATGTGCAGAATTAAATGAATAAATATGAAAATGTGATGGTAAATATGATGATGAAAATGCACTTTTCACTACCAATCAATGACCACCAACTCTCTGTGAGTAGCGAACAACAAGCTAGTCAGTTGAACAACGAAGTGCGCTGGCAAGAAAACTAGAATTTCGACTTTCAAGTTTTTCGACTGCTCTCTTGGTTGCCGACAGTTTAGAATAAGAAGAAATGTCAATTTTCAAAACTTGGCTATAATTAAACTGAAGCCATTAGAATTTTAAGAGTATATCAACATATATGCTTTGGAATTAAGAATGAGAAAATATAATCAAGTCATCACTAATGCCTTTTTAGTGGTTATAGAGATCATGTGCATATTATTTGCACTAGATTATATGAGGATATTGATAGAGCAAGGTGTAATTTTATTTGTAGCAATCACTTTTATGCAATAAAATAGTTGAGAGTTTTTGAACTTAAGACCCCGTATTTTTTCTTAGTCTCTTTGCAAAAAAAATTATTATTGTTATTTTATATATTATCCTTTACAATTTGATAATATTGAATTGTGCCCCTCCAAGTTGAAAGTCCTGCTTACGCCACTGTTTGTTTGTCATGATCCCTTATGTAATAATTACGTAATAACATTACAGGCGGAATAAAGAAGAAGACAATGATTTCACAAACGGAATAAAAAAGAAGATGAGAACATTGTAAATGATCATTTGAAGCGTCTTCATATGAAGTTGAATTTAAGTGGGTGGGTGGAGCAGAGAATTTGTTGAGAGAGAGAGAGAGAAAGAGAGATAAAGAAGAGTCCAGCCATGAAAGAGGGCAATAGAGAAAGAAAATGAAGAATTTGGGGGGGCGGCACTTCGCATGGAGACAAGAAAGAGAGATGCAAGTTTTCTATTTTTTTTTCTTTTTGTTACTTTTTTTTATATAGAGAGAGTTTAAATTATAAATAAAATATTAAAAAAAATACAGAAACTAGGTGGTAAAACAAAGAGGGGGGCATAAATAGTGTGCGTATTTTTTTTAAGTATTTGCTTTTAAAAATAGTCACAGATGATTTTAGAATCAACTATGAGATAGACTTGTGTAGTTCCGAAAGGATTTGAGGCCGAAACTTTCCCACTCAAATACCAACATCCTACATTCAATACAAGATCTATGTATTTTAAAGTGATCTATATTATTTAAAGTGACTAAAAATTAAAAATAAGTATTTTGAATACTTTTTGCTCATTCATCAAGCGGCGCAAAATGGACGGCCGAAGTAGTGAATTGGTTAGATCTATATTTAGACATACAAATTCTCGATCCGGCCATTTGATCATGATCTAAACATTTAAAAACCCCTATAAACTAATTTTTGTTATGTTTCAACTGTTTTACACCGTTAAACTAACCAATGCACTATTTTGACCGTCTGTTTTTTTTCCCTAATTGATGCAGAGCAAAAATATTTAAAATACTTGATTTTTGATTTATAGATACTTGAAATAATATAGATCAACTTCAATGGAATGGATCTTGTATTCGGATGATGTATCATTGTATTTGAGTGAGAAGGATTCAGGCTCAAATTCTTCCAGAACTACACAAGTCTATCTCATCAACTATAAGTATAAAAGATATGTTAGAAATCCATAGGATCTGTCAATTAGGGATTCTACAATAAGGGCAATTACATAGTCAAAAGATTGTGTGAAAATAAAAGTTAGGCTCTTGATATTAACAACTCAACACTATATATATGTATATGGTGTTTTCTTCTTCTTGATGTTAACAACTCGACATGATATGGTATTTTCTTCTTCTATGCAGTGTTTAGTTGGCACTGTCTCAAGATTAGTGGTCAGAATCTACATTCTCTCACTGCAAACCAAAAGACTCTGAAGTTTACAGGACAATCTCCCAGTTCCCCAACAAATCTGTGTAAAAGTTTAACACCTATGATTCTCTAACTTGATCTTTATTGGTGAGTATTTCCTTACTCTATGATACTAATCTAGTTCAATGCGAAATATAAGGGTATCACACACAAATTGAGGTGTCTTTAAGTGAAGTACACTTTATTAATTATGTTGATAATATTTTGCAAACACTGTTGAAATAGATGTCAGAGGGTGACATTAGATCAGCAAACAACAAAGCTAAACACAACCACAACCAGAGAAATTAAACACAAGTACAAAGAATTTACGTGCTCCAGCAATTTGCCTATGTCCACGAGAAAAAAAGAAATAGTTCCTTTGATTTTATGAGCAAGATTACAAGGCTTCTCTATTTGGTATCTCTCTTTCTCAGATTGAAGCTGAACAAAGTTCTTTCTTCTTTTTTTCTTTTCTTTTTTTTGTAATTTTTGTTTTGCTCCCAACAGTAATGAACAAGTTTCTCTCTTCTCACAAAAGCCATGTTGTCATAGGCAATAAATAAAGCTATACAGAGAATTATTTGATTAAATCTCTTACTATAGTCACAATCACTCATAGAAACATGCTCTACATAAAACTAGCTCAACCTGAATCCAAACTGCACATGTACAGTCAACCAGTTGGCCATCATACTGCAGAAATACAATCATCCAGTATACAAATTGCCAGTTAAATTTTCTCAACACCCTTCCTGTTTCTTATTGAATGCAAGCTCCCTTTCAACATATTCATTGTGTGTGTGTGTGTGTGTGTGTTTTGTGTTGGATTAAATTAGACAATTTGGTTATATATATATATATATATATATATATATTATATATATATATATATATATATATATATATATATATATATATAGACTTGTATCCTTTCAAAAGGATTTGATCCCGGATCCTTCCCACTCAAATTCAACACTCCAACATTCGAATACAAGATCCACTCCGTTGAAGTTGATCTATACTATTTCAAGTATCTATAAATCAAAAATCAAGTGTTTTAAATACTTTTTGCCCATCCATCAAGTAGGGGAAAAACGGACGGCCTAAATAGTGAGTTGGTTAGTTTAACGGTGTAGAACATTTGAAATCTAACAAAAATTAGTTTATAGGGGTTTTTAAATGTTTAGATCATAATGAAATGGCCGGATCGAGAATTTGTATGTCTAAAGACATAGATCTAACCAACTCACTATTTTCGGCCGTCCATTTTGCGTCGCTTGATGGATGGGTAAAAAGTATTTAAAACACTTGATTTTGGTTTATAGATACTTGAAATAGTATAGATCAACTTCAACGGAGTGGATCTTGTATTCGAATGTTGGAGGGTTGATTTTGAGTGGGAAGGATCCGGGATCAAATCCTTTTGAAAGGATACAAGTCTATCTCTCTCTCTCTCTCTCTCTCTCTCTCTCTCTATATATATATATATATATATATATATATATATATATATATATATATATATAATATATAGGGCTTACTGTACCTCAGCCTGCAGGCTGAGAGAGTTTTCTCAGCCTGCGGGCGTGGCAACATCACCGCCCCACATCTGTAAAAAAATTTGGCGGACAAAATCCTGTAAAATCCCGCCCAATTAAATGCAAGTCACCTCAACATTGTATTTTCCGAAAATACCCTCCCTCACAACCTTTTACCTTATTGTAAAAAAATTGTCTTCCAAAAAAATTTACAGCTCTAAAACTTCAACCGGCAGTTCTGATCCAATTAGTTCTTTTCCTTCAAAAATTTGATCCGTTTTTTAAAAAACATATTTGCAACTGATGGCGCCTAAGAAATCATCCGTCGAAAAAGGTACTACAAAAATGATATTTTCAAAAATTTTTAGGGTTTGTGTATTTTAATAGTTTTAAATTTTTTTCAAGAATTATTTCTGAAGTCGCATGTTTTTTTAAATTTTTTTTAAATATTGGAACCATGGTCGCAATTAAGAAAGAGATTTTCAAACTTTAGACGATAAAGGTCCTATTTTTTGAAAGTTTTTATTATTTACTTCTATTTTTACTATGTCGCAGTTCAGATCTATGCGACTTTGGAATTTTTTTTTTTTACCTTTCCTTGTAGACGAATGCGACTTAGGTCGCAGTATATGAAACTTACTTTTTTTTCTTACATACGGACGACATGGGGTCGCAGTTGTTTAAATAAGAGTTGTAGTCTCTAGTCTTCACCAAGGTCGCAGTTTATTTTAAATAATATGTTTTTATCAAACTTGTGTCGCAGTTGTTTCTGTTTGAACTGTAGTCTTATGCGACCTTGGTCGCAGTGTTGACCCGGGTCGCAGTTGTTCTGATTGCACTGTAATCTTATGCGACTTTGGTCACAGTACATGTAGTGCGACCCTAGATTGCAGTGTAGTCCTGGTTCTAGTTGTTTTTTTTTTTGCAATGCATGACTTCGACCGAGGTCGCAGTTTATTAAAAAACAAATATGCTTTTTATTCCCTTATAATTTTTAAATAATCATTGGTCTAAAGTGTTTAATTTTTCTTCCTACGTAGGTAAACAACAGATACAGGTTCGTCCTCTGAGATCAAGCATAAAACCAATGTGCCAGTTAATGAAGAAATATAAGAAGTACATACAGGCTGATTTCGTAGAGGCGATGAAGAATACCCCATTTGGCCCAATCTTCATGGCGTTCTACAATGAAGAATTTGGGGCTGAAAAGGCTCTAAAATCAAACGTTGCCGTACTACGTATTTTAGACCAGTATGACAGGAATAAAAAGACCTTTACAATTGGGGGCAAAGAGATTGAGTTAACAGTGGAGGATGTTGCCCTAACTTTTGGTCTACCTGTCAATGGGGCAGATTTTGTGATGAATAAGACATGTACGATGAAAGATAGAGGGGTTATAAAACATTTTTTCCCCAATATAAAGAGGATCATAAAAGTATCTATTGAAGATGCTTTGGATGATCTTCTTGTCAAGAGAAGGAAGAGGGATATATTAGATGTGACACCGGATGAACAATCTGAGCAGCAATTGTCTATAAATGAAATTATAAGAGACATAAATAGACTTGCAGCTCAAGACTTTACCACATTAGTCATCCTATACATGTCGGCCACTCTTTTCTTCTCTGGCAGTAAATGCACGGTGCTGTGGTATATTGTGGAACAGATTGCCAATATGCAACTGATGAGGACAATATGCTGGGCAAAAGTTGTTTGGCAATTCCTGATTGACTCAATGGACATCTTCAGGCAAAGCACGTACGAGCTACAAGGATGCTCAGTGCAAATTATTGTAAGTACAAATCTCAAATTTGGCCAACATTGTATGAAATTTACCCATAAATTGAGAAAATTTGTGAAAACTAATTTAATTTTTCATTTTTGCAGTATTGGCTGTGTGAGAGGGCACCTATTTTTGAGCAGAGGTCTGGTTTGGAGGAAAAAACCCCACGCGCAGTAAGATGGGACCTCCAAAATATTAGCAGATCTCTACTTGAAGTTGATCTAAAAAAGATTGACAGCAATACTGTAAGTTAAACTTTTTTTTATGTGTAGTACAAATAAAATGCGACCATAGTCGCAGTATTGAGCCACCTTTCGCAGTTCGTTTTCTGCCTGACAAATAATGTGCGACCATGGTCGCATTCTCTTGAAAATACCCTTTTCAACAGAATTGCGACCATGGTCGCAGTGTTGAGCTGCATGTCTTGGCAGATAAATTTTGGCACGACAAACATACTGCGACCATGGTCGCATTCTTATCTAAAATATTTCATAAATAAACTGCGACCATGATCGCAGTATCATTATTTCATTGTTTTAATTTTAGCTTACCTTCTTATGTTTATTTTCAGATTTTGAGTCGAATGGCCAACATCTCTAATGATGAAAAAAATATGGTTGGCCTTCCTGTTGAAGGGGAAGAGGATGAGGAAGAAGAAGTAGCAGAAGATGAAGGTGAAGAAAAAGAAGAAGAAGAAGGTGAAAGTGAAGGAGATGAAGGAGGCCATACATGTAATGAGGCTGACATCCCGGCGGAAAAGGAGCCAGAACCGGCTGAAACGAGTGAGCAAGAACCAATTTTTGAAGGTTATTTGCCACCTCCACCGGATGTTCAAGCAGAAGAAATAAAGCGATTGAGGTCTGAAAATCAGCACTTGAGAGATTATGTTTCTCAGCTTGAAAAAAAGATTGAAAATATGGAGACTGAGAAAAGACTCAAGGCTGAATTAAAATTTAAAAGGAGAAAAAAAAGAGAAGAAAAAACAAAAAAGGCAACAGAGAAAATTAAAGGTTAAAGAAGAGGAAGAAAAAGAGCTGCTGAGAGCAGCCGCTGCTGCGAAGAAGGAGAAGGAGAAGAAGAGAAAAGAAGAGAAGGAAAAGGAGAACAGGAGGAGAGAAGTGGAGGAGAAGGAGAAGGAGAATAGAAGAAGGGAAGAGGAGGAGAATGAAAGGAGGAAGAGGGAAGAGGAAGAGAAAGAGAAGGAGAAGAAGAGGAGGGAAAATGAGGAGCAGGAGAAGGAGAAGAGGAGGAGGGAAGAGGAGGGGCAGGAGAGGAGGAGGAGGGAAGAGGAAGAGAATGAGAAGAAGAGGAGGAAGGCGCAGATGGAGAACAAAAGAATGAAGGAGCAGATGGAGAAGCAGGCTGAAAAGGAGAAGAAGAAAAAACTGGAAGAGGATAAAATAATGGGTTCTGAGTCTGTTTTAAATATTACTGGAGAAGATATTCCAAGTTTTTCTCTGAATATAACTCAAATGACTCAAGAAATCCAAAGAGATAGAGCTTCTGAAGAAGAAATTCAAGAACATACTCCGCCTCAGAAGCAATCCTCAAAAGAAACTGTTTTGGAAACCTCTAAAGGAACAATAGAAAGGGGAGTCAAAGAACGCAAGCGCGCTGAAAGAGATCGCGATGACTCTGACTTTGTTTATCCAAAACAGAAGAAGAAAAAAAATGAAAATCCTCTTCCACAGCCTGCGGCTGCGAGTTCTACCGCTGGTTTCGGCGACAAAGAGATTTCCTCCACTGAGCCAAAATCAAGAGAATTGACCGAAACCACATCATACAGAATTCTGCAGCCCCATCAACAAGCTCTTATAAAACATTTCTTCGACAAGTCCTACTCTGAGTAAGTTAATTCATATCAAAAAAATTCTGTTATACCTTTATATAAGAACAATTAAATTACTAACTTTGTTTTGAATATCTTGCAGTTCTACTGCGATCAGGATACCAATAATGCAATCATCATTTCAAGGAATGACATTGAGGACCTGATGTTCAGTAGAGACTTAGATGCAAATGTAATTCATTTCTACATGCAGCATCTTGAGAAAAGAGAAGGATTAAAAAGCATATTCTTCTGAAGCGAAGCTTGGGTAAAAATCTACTTTCTCCTTTACGGTTTAATGTAATATCAACTCTGGAACAGATTACTAATATTCTCTATCTCTGTGTAGGCATAAATCATGTACTGCGACTAAGGTCGCAGTGAATAATTAAAATGTACTGCTACTAACACATGTACTGCGACTAAGGTCGCAGTGTATAATTAAAATGTACTGCTACTAACACATGTACTGCGACTAAGGTCGCAATTTATAATTAAAATGTATTGCTACTAACTCAGGTACTGCGATCAGGTCGCAGCTGCGACCTGCGACCAAGGTCGCAGCTGCGACTAAGGTAATTAAAATATATTGCGACTAAGTCATGTTCTCTATCACTCTGTAGGCATGTACTTCGACTAAGGTCGCAGTTTTAAAATATGATAGTAAGAAACGCTGCGACCTTGATCGCAGTGTCTTTTCTTGACTTAATGACTCCTAATTTTAATTAATTTTTTTGTTATATTTTTAATTCATTTTGTATTTGATTTAAATTTTTTTTTCTTGTCCGCAGCACGGTGTTGTAAATAAAATTGAAGATCTGGAAGGTCATTTCATCAAGCAGAAGCTGTTAAAAAACTGGACAGCTGACGTGCAGTACATGTTCTTCCCGATCAATCACAAACATAGTGCCGACGAATCAAGATTTCACTGGACCTTGCTGGTATTCGATTGCTCCACAGAAGAGTGGATTTTTTACAACTCTTTGGTCCCAGCTGACAAAAAAAGTAGTATAACAAAGTTTTACCAAAGAGATGCAAGAATAATGGTGAGTTAAATTTTAATATTTTGATTACTGGAAACTTGCAATTAATTTGATTAATACTAATTTTTGTTCCTATTGACATTGCAGAAAGATAGATTATTAGAGATTTTTGAGATTCATTCCAAAAAATTAATGAGAAAAATTAAAATAAAATACGCAAAATGCCCCCAACAAGCAAACAGGTATATAAATTTTTGACATGTAATTTCATTTCATATTTTCTACTTTTTTTAGTACAAAAACTAATTTCATTTAATGATTGCTCTACGGAAATTTTAGTGTTGATTGCGCTATATATGTATGCAAGTACATGGAAAGCATAGCGACTGGCTATCATCTATCAGCTGCTGATGCTGTTACGGTTGCTGGTGTACAGAAACTAAGAAGTGAGCTTGCATACATGATACTTGCAGATGTAGAGAAGAGTTGGGATGAAGAAACAGACATTATACGACATACGACATATGAAGACTGATCTCCGTGCAAATTATTGATATACCACAATTTTTTTTTATAAATGTAAAAAATATTTCAAGTGCAATTCATTGCATAATTTTTTTGTTGTATTGATTTAATTTATACACAGTTCTATACATTTATATATTATAAGTTCCATTGATTATTTACAGTCTTCATTTGTTACAACTTGGCTTTTACTATTGCGTACTGATGTTAGAAACAAACATGCCTTCAGTAATTGTGTTAATCAACAACAACACTGCGACCTTCGTCGCTATGCGTGTTAATATTAAGGAAACACCTACCTAACGTACAGCGACTTAAGTCTTCACCATCTCAAAATTCTAAAAAGAAGGTTGCAACTATGGTCGCAGTTGATAGCCGCAGCCTTAGTAAAATACAATGCGACTTTGGTCGCAGTTGATGCGGCAATGTTTTAATCAACAATAACAATGCGACCTTGGTTGCTATGCGTGTTAATATTAAGGAAACACATACCTAACGTACTGCGACTTAAGTCTTCACCATCTCAAAATTCTAAAAAGAAGGTTGCGACAGTTGATAGCCGCAGTCTAAATAAAATACAATGCGACCTTGTTCGCAGTTGATGGCGGCAATGTTTTAATCAACAACAACACTGCGACCTTGGTCGCTATGCGTGTTAATATAAAGGAAACACCTACCTAAAGTACTGCGACCTAAGTCGCAGTACATGTAGTGCGACCTTAGATTGCAGTTGCTGGCCATCTTTATCAATAAGAACACTGCGACCTTGGTCGCAATTAACCATGTACACTGCGACCAAAGTCTCTGACTATATTATGTACAAAAAAAATTAAACTATAAAGTAGAATTTTGTAGCATTAAAACTTTAAAGTACAAGTACATACAAAAAATAATACAGTAGAAATCAAAGAATGATAATAAATCTGATTATAATTATATGCCAGTGTCAGAATGCGACTAAATCTCTCTACACTGTGCGACCCTGGTCGCACTTCATAAAAAATTAAAGTCTTTGTTCCTTCGAGATGGAGGCAACCCAAACCTACTTCTTCTGCCAATAAAAAAATAAATAGTAAGAATTATAAACATTAATCGTTATAAAAAAAATAATTAACAGGTTTAATGTAATATACCATTAACGGACAACCAGTCCTGTAATGGCCCAGCTCTTGGCAGTTACCACATCTTCGATGCTTCACTTCCTTCTGATATATAGAATCTTCAAAACCAGACTTAAGCCTGGATGCAGCTCTAGGTCTCCCCTTGGTTGGTACAGGGCCAATTGGATCACGTATATTCAATTCTTCACCATCTCGCAATATGACAACGGATCCACTAGAACTAACGGCAGTCTTAGGATGCGATGAATGATCATTTCCTGACATTGCTCTGTATTCTCTAGTGGTATCTTGGGCAAAACTTTCCAAAACTCCCTCCAACTTTGAAATATTTTCATCAGAATCAGCGACCATGTCCAGAATTGCATTAAATTTTGAACGAACTGTCCACAATCTAGCCGTCCGTGGAGTTCCTTGACTGGGAAAAGGCCTCATGCCATTTTCAATTGCAACGTTTTTGTAACGAGCATCCAACCTCCATCTCTGAAGTATATATGATTCCGGTATATGTGTAACGTGATTGCGCCACAAAATACACAGAATATGTCTACATAGGATACCCTCTGTTTCAAATAACGAGCAACTGCAAGAAACATGAAGTTCCTCTCGCTTATCATAACTAACATTCCCAACTGTATTTTGATTCTGAAAAATTACCAACCAAATATGTTGATCCAGGTTTGTCCTATTCCACCTCTTCTGAAAACAGTGTCATTACAACTGCCCATTCCTTTTGGAACAACTGAAAAATCTTCGGTGTATACAACTTCAAAACCTGTATCTCATATGGATTGGATGTACAATTGGGCACAGAATTCAAACCCCTAAAATCTTGAAGAGATTCAGATGCACGACGGGAAGCAACGGCTTTATCATATTGGTGAACAAATTCCACTAGTTTAGTGTTTGAGTTAACAAAACCATCAAAGAAGGAATTAATACTCTCGGACCTCTGACTGGTTGTCATTCCAGCACAGAAAACATGCTTGAGATATGCATTAACCCAATATCCACGAAGCCTGTACATCTTCATCAACCAACTGCCATCTTCTTCTTCTAACTGATATTTTTCACTCATCAGACGCCATCGTTCCTCACAAGTGCTTATATCGCGGGAGGTGTACCAAGCATGGAAATCGGAGACCATATCTTCTCCATACTTGTTAGCCATTGGGATTTGTTGCTCGGCAATATGTTTCCGTACATGCCAGAAACAGTAACGGTGCCGAGACGTAGGGAAAACAATCTTGATGGCCTCACCAATCTGCGCATCCTGATCAGTAATAATCAGCTTCGGTTCAACTCCATGCATGCACTTGAGCCATTTTGGAATAACCAAACAAAAGTATCCCTCTGCTCATCAGCAAGCAATGCACAGCCGAACAAAATTGACTGCCGGTGATGATTTACTCCAGTGAATGGAGCAAATGGCAAGCTCAAGTGATTAGTCCTGTATGTGGTGTCAAAAACGGTCACATCACAGAAGCTCAGATATGAGAAAATAGCTCTTCTATCAGCCCAAAAAATGCTTCTAAGTGTGCCCGCGTTATCAACTTCACTTGAAAAGAAGAATTCTGGATCGGTCTCGGCTTTCTCTTGAAAATATTTGATAATAGCAATAAACTCATGACCGCAGTTATTTCTACGTTGACGAGTGAAATCAATAACTTGTTGAGGGCGCACTTCTTCACAGCCTTCTCCCTGGCTCATTGCATTAACAACGCGAGAAATATTGAAGGCCGCATTCCAACATCAACCAGATTGGTCATAATGCTTCTGCTAATTTTTGAACGATGATTCTGGTGAGAGTAATGGTGATGTACCTTATCCGGGCTAGACAATTCATGTGAATGAGTATCAACAAATTTTGTGATAACCCAATATCGAGTTGAGTCCAAAATAAACGAAGACGGATATGCATCTCAGCAGGACAAGCTACTCTAGTGTTAACTCGATGATGCACTGTAAGCCCCTCTTGTCTTTTGTCATACAACTTCTTCAGACCTTCCTTGTTGCAGCAAAATTTTCTGCAAATAATCTCATGAGGAGGCTTCCGTGACTTATCTGTACTTTTTCTTCTCACGCTAAAACCTCTATTCCTTGCAAAACAATTGTAGAAATTGTATGCTTCCATATGCGACAGGAACTGTTTCCCTATAAACTTATCTGAGCTTCCAGACATTTCTGCATGTGCATTCATATCCTACAAAAAGAATTTACACGAATTAAATGAATATAAATATTTATTAGATATCACTGTATTCTAAAATATAAGTTATATAAATGCGACCAAGGTCGCATAAGAGATGAAAACAATTTACTTCTTATCAGCTGTTGCGATCAAGGTCGCAGTTATCCGTATGAGAAGAAATCTATATTACTTATTACTAAAGACTGCGACCTAAGTCGCAGTAAATAAAAATAAGATTTCACATACGACATGAAATCTATAATACTCCTTATTGAAGACTGCGACCTAAGTCGCATTAATCAGTATGTGAATAAATCTATATTATTTCTTACTAAACACTGCGATCTAAGTCGCAGTTATCCGCATGTGAAGAAATCTATATTACTCCTTACTAAAGACTATGATCTAAGTCGCAGTTATCCGTATGTGAAGAAATATATATTACTCCTTACTAAAGACTGCGACCTAAGACGCATACCCTAGAAAACAAGAATTCACAGCCGGAGATTATTTTCAAATAAGATTGCGATCGAATATTAAAAAGGTCGAAGTACCTCACAGTCTAAAGAGAAAACATTAAATATTTAAGAAATTGTTTTTAAAATATATATAAGCAATTAAAACCTGTTGATCGGCATGCAGAGATGTCAACCCTTCAAGATTTTCAATATTCTGAGAGAAAGTAGAACCAGATGCAATATCTTCCATATTAAGATCGCCGGTGTACTGCTCAGACGTCGACATTAAATATTTTGCAGAAAAAATTGATCTGAAAAGATTTTATATTTTCAGAAAAAGGTGAAACTAGATCTTTCAAAAAGAGGTCAGGAAATAGGGTGAAAAGTAATTTATATCATATAAAGAGCGGCAAAAAATAAAAGGGGGGAAAAATAATAATAAACAATAAGGAAAAGTTATCATAAGGGGTATTTGGTAATTTAACTTCTACCTAAAAGCGGGCCGCAAGTCAGTGAGGTGACAAATTGAGCCACGTCACCGCAGGCTGAGAGAATACTCTCAGCCCGCGGGCTGATATACATTTTTCTTATATATATATATATATATATATATATATATATATATATATATATATATATATATATATATATATATATATATATATATATATATGAGGGATCTGTACCTCAGCCGCCAGCTGAGAGAGACTCTGTCAGCTGGCGCAAAGTGGCTGAATTTCAACCACTATTTTGGCTACTGGTACCATAGTCGCAGTTTTATATGAGGACTGTGATAATGTCGCAGTGGTTTTATGAGGACTGTTGCCATGGTCGCAGTCTTTTCTAAGGACTGCGACCAAGGTCACAGTCTTTTTCTGAGGGCTGCTACCATGGTCGCAGTCCTGATTACACTGAAATTATATGATTTTTTAGGACTGCGACCATGTTACAGTGGGCTGCGACCAAGTTGCAGTGGGTTTGCGACCATATTAAAGTGACAGCTGAGAGAGTCTCTCTCAGCTGTCGGCTGAGGTACATTTTTCACTATACACACACACACACACACACACACATAGAGAGAGGGGGGGTGGGTGGGGGAGGAATCTGTATCTCAGCCAGCCGCCAGCTGAGAGAGACTCTCTCAGCTGGCGAGGCTGAATTTCAACCACAATTTTCGACACTGCTATCATGGTCGCAGTTTTTTGTGTGGACTGTGATCAAGTCGTAGTATTTTTCTGAGTACTGCTACCATGGTCCTAGTCATAATTACACTGAAAATATATGATTTTTTAGGACTGCTGTCGCAGTCAGCTGCGACCATATTGAAGCGCCAGCTGAGAGAGTCTCTCTCAGCTGGCGGCTGAGGTACATTTTTCTCATATATATATATTAGACTATTAGGCTCTTTAAAATATAGAAAATACGAAACAGCTTCCCACCTTATTTAAAGTACATACCTTATTTAAAGTACATACCTTGAGTTTTAGGAAACTACGACAATATATAACAAGGGCATCCAGGCTAATTTGAACGGGGCTGTTGACGATCTTCCATGGATCTCAGGTAGCAGCTGTAAATTTCATATAAATCCAATCATATAGCTTGTCAATACATCGGAAATATGCAATCCTTAAGGACTGTTTGATTATCAGCGTGCCGAAAATTATCCAAAATCCTGTGATGAATCCCACTGCACTGCTAGCATAAAGCCATATAATCTCAGTATTATCTCCATTTTCCTCTTCCTCTTTGCGGTCTTCTGGCTTAGGACCTTCAGAAGGCTTGTCAGCCGGGCACAGAGGCAGAGCCAAACCTCCACAAAGGCCACGGTTGCCGCTGTAGATTGAGGGATCATTGAAAGTCTGAAACTGGTTGCCAGATGGAACTCTCCCAGACAAATTGTTGTAGGACAAGTTCAAGTGACTTAAGAAACTCAAAGCTGACATGGTTGAGGGGATTCTGCCCGAGAGATTGTTCATCGATAGATCGAGTGATTCCAACTGTCGCATGGCACCGATACTTTCTGTGATCTGTCCAGTGAAGTGATTCTGGGCTAAGTTCAAGAAAACCAATCCAGAAAGGTGTGTAAGTTCTTCGGGGATCTCTCCAGATATGTTATTGCAAGACAGGTCAATGCTTGTTACAAGTGATAACACCTTGGTATAATCAATGATTGATCCCTTCGCAAACACTATGAGGTTCTCTTCATAGTAAGAAGCAATGTAATAAATCGATATCACCGGTTTGCCCTGATTCTTTGGTGCAGCCATGGATTTAAAGTTTCCGAAAGACCTAGGCAAAATGCCAGTAAGATTGTTGTGTGATAGATCCAAAACTTGAAGCAGAGTAAGATTGGATAGCTGTGATGGAAGTACACCACTGAACAAGTTTGATCGTAATTGAAGAAGTTTCAATGATGAGATTTCACTTATCCATGCCGGTATGTTGCCTGATAATCTATTTTCACCAAGATCAAGAGTAACCAATTGCTTGCAGTTCTTTAATGAGGAAGGGATCACTCCTGTGAAGCTATTATTTCTCAAATGCAATGATCGGAGAAAGTTGAGGGATCCAAAAGAGTTTGGAATATGACCAGATAAGATATTATTTGACAAATCAAAAATGATCAACAGTGGGGGATTGCTCTGGCATTGAGGAATGCCTCCAGACAACATATTGTTGGAGAGATCAAAAACATTCAGTGCAGTTTGATTGCAGAAAGATGATGGTATGCTACCACTAAGGTTGTTGTGGGATGCAATGAAAACTCCAATATACTGACTTGTGGCAAGACTCAAGGAAAAAGGTCCAGAAAATGAGTTGTTTGATAGATTTATGACTGACAGAACTGAGAACTCAGGTAAATGGCCGTGGAAGTTGTTGGAGCTCAAATCAAGAACTGCAAGTTCTCCTTGTTCGGTCGAAGCTGGTAGCTTTCCCTTAATCTGGTTATAAGATGCGTTCAAATATTGGATATTAGAGTCCCAGACCCAAGTAGGAATCTCATCTGTGATACCCGCATTTGATATGTCAAGATAAGTCAATCTAGTTTGCGTTCGAAGCCATTCAGGAAATTTAGCCCCAAGGTAACACGAGGACAAATCGACCACTGAGGCATTGAAGGGAGGAACCCAGCCTTGAGCAAGAATCACTTCCAGATGGTTAAATGATAAGAGCAATTCATCCAAATCTTTAAGGCTATTGAAATGGACCTCCGTGAGAGTTCCAGTAAATGAGTTGGAAGAGAGATCCAGCGATCGCAGCCTCTTGAAGTGGCCTAGACTTTCAGGGATCACACCAATCAAATTGTTGTTGCCTAATTTGAGAGTTAGACCATCCTGATGAGAGTTGTTGTCGATTGATTTTTGATTCTCGGTGCATCTGGATAAACCTTCAATCAGATCTTTGATCTCTCCGCTCAGTCTGTTGCTCGAGATATGGAGGTCATTAAGCATGCATAGACTCCCTAAAGCTCTTGGCAGTTCTCCAACCATGGTGTTATTGTCTATGAACAATTGGCGCAATTTGTATAGCTTCCCAATGGCTTCTGGAATCTCGCCAGTGAAGTTGTTACTCGACAAGTCCAACCTTTTCATTTTAGTGAGGTTCCATAAAGTATCGGGAACCTGTCCGTTGAATACATTTCTGGACAAATCTAATCTCTCTAGGTTCAAAAGATTTGATGTAAATTCTGGTGACCATCCATTAAGCTGATTACCTGATAGAAGTAATGCAGTCAAGCTGCGCAGATTTCCTATGCTCTCTGGTATCTCGCCACTTAATCTGTTGCCATCCATTTCCAGAACTTCCATCTTGCTATGATTTCCAAAATTCTCTAGGAAATTTCCGGCAATTTGATTCAGAGACAAATCAATATTTCTCAAGTTGGTAAGATTCCGTAGAGCATTTTGGATTGACCCAGTAACAACGTTGTCTTGCAAATCTAAGGATTCCAAGCGGCTGCTACTCGTGAAGATTGGAAAACCTCATCGCCAAATTGGTTGCTCGAGAGCACACAACCCTGCAAGTTGCTGAAATGCCCCGCAGGAGAGGGGAGCTCACCGCGGAGCCCGCATTCGCTCAGATCAAGGTGCACAAGGCTGCTAATGTTAAGTAGCCACCTAGGAATTTTAGATTGGAAGTCATTAGCAGAGAGATCGAGTGCGGTGAGAGACGTGAGATTGTTGACAGGAGGGAGAGAAGAAGTGAGAATGCTCGAAAGTGTGGAACCAGACAACTTGAGCACCGAGAGAGAAGGGAGCATGTTAATGTCATGAACCCAACTGACGGCCGCTGAGAGGTTGACCCAGCTCATGTCAAGGTGGTGAAGAGAAGTCATTCTGGAGAGCCAACGGAGGTCATCGACATGCGAATCGGCGTTGCGGCTGAGGTCAAGTATGCGCAAGCTCGAGAGGTTTCCAAGGTTGAGAGGGATGGCACCTCGGAGACTAGTGAAGGAGAGGTTGAGATGTTCAAGGTTGGCAAGAGACCCGAGAAACGTCGGCATGGGGGCGCCGGAGAAATCGTTCATGCTCAAATCTAGGTGCTTGAGATGCACCAAACCAAGAAGAGATGGAGTTAGCTTACTTGCTCCCCGTGGCATGGCATCGGGATTGTACGGGTAGCGGAGGTCGAGCTCTACGACGTGTCCGGTTGCGTTGTCGCATTTGACTCCTCGCCATCTGCAGCAGTCTGATGCAGTCTTCCTCCATGAAGAGAGCCATGTATCAGGATCGTATATGTCTTTCTTGATGTCGAGGAGAGCCGTCCTCTCGCTGTCGATGCAGCCGCCGCCGTAGCCACCGCCGAGACACAGACTGCAGAGGATGAGGAAGAATGGAGCTAGGCAGCTCCTGTGTCTATTAGCCATAAGATTTTTGCAGATTTTTAGGGGCTTCAAGTGTGTGAGGAGGGCTGCTAGTGGGAGTACGAGGATTTATAGACCAAGGGAATAACATAAAACTGTGTGGTATGAGTGAATACTACGTCTTCTTGGATCTTGGAAGTCAAGAATTGACGATGACTTGATGACGCCACCGCTGCAGCCTGGGCATTGACTCGTACAAGGGATGTTTGGTTAGAGGTGGAAGCAAGGAAGCGAAGAAAGTGAGAGGCCGCATATCTCACTTCTGCTGTTTATTCAAATACTAAAAAAGAAAAAAGAATTTTTTTTATTTTCTCTTTTTTTTTTTACACAATCATTTTCTCACTTTCAGGATGTTACAACTAATTTTGTGATCATATAAATCTCATTGGTAATAAGTTATAACTCAAAATAATTAATTTTTTGCTCGTGTAAATCTCACTTGCAGTCTAAATACACTCTAATTTTTTTTCATAATTAATATTTATTTTAATATTAATTTGCGGTCAACTTTTTTACTTCTACTTTCACATTACCATCCAAACACCGGAGAATAAATTACGCTTTCTAATTACACTTCCCAGCTATCATTCAAACACGGAAAAGAAATAAAAATTCTCATTTTTCAAAAGGAAAAAAAATCCTACTTCTTATTTCCTCACTTCCACCCGCTACTAGTCATCCAAACAGCTCATATGTGGAAGTCATGCGTATGGGGTTGGTAATGGGCCCAGACGGGCTCAAGACATGATGGGCTGGCATAAAAATTTTTAATACATGAGTAATGAAAATAGGACTCGCGAGCTTGTCTGAATTGTCAAATTTACGCTCTAGTTATTTTCATGTCATATCTGGGCTCGCCTCAACTAGGCACGACATGATTTGACAATATGATTCAGTCAAGACACGAATGGAGTTCCACTGGACTGCGATGAGTCGAAAAGATTACAAGACCGATTTTACCGATTCATCTTCATCGATCTTTAGAGTGTACAGAGTTCAAAATGGGTTACACTGATGTAATTAGAAGGTAGTTTAGTTTGTGATTTTTAGTAATTGTTTGGGTGTATAATTGAATGAAAAGTTTTTAAATAGCTAAAATCTACCTACCTTTTTATTGATATATCTTAATTTTGCTGGATTTTAATCTTATTGTCTTCATGAAATGATTTTTATGACAAAATTTCCTGCTTTGAAAACTCTTTAGCACAAAGTATATGATGTGGGCACCATCAAACACAAAGTAGGCACGAATGAGCCGGCACGATTCAAGCATAAATAGAGATACAAATGGGTTAACCTAGTACGGCCTGTGGGTCAACTCAATATCCAGTCACTGGTACAAGAACATTTTAGGCCTAAATTCATACAGTACTCTGGTCGTGCCTAGACCTAGATGTTTTTAATGGGACATGTCTGGGTTTTGTTTGGCTAAACACGACAGGACACAGTCCATTACGAACGATACGCGTGTGTGTGGCACAAGTTTAGGTACCCATGAATAATATCTTGGATTGAACTTGATGTTTTTCATTTATTTGATGTAACCAAGACTTTCTCGGTTCAGAGAGATACAAATTACAATGTGATTGACAAGAGAGTTTCACTACGCAATTATCTCTTTTCAGGTTTAGCTTAAAAAGGGTTGGATGCATCAAAATGGATTCAAAGCCGCTCCATGCATTCATTTCACTCAATCATGTGTTACAAGTGGGCTCAAAAAAATAGTATAGGATTATAATCGTCTGGATCCATACGTTTGAGAGCGCATCAGAACGCAATCACAAGTTTCGATCGCTCGGGAACAACTCAGTGAAATCACGAGTTCAGAGTTTGAAAGAGTAGGTAATTATTTGCAATAGTTCTACCCCTGCTAGTCATTCAGAATACGATAAAAATATAAATACTGTATTGAAAACACGTGTACGGCACAGCTTATGTATTCATAACATGAATGAAAATTCAGCAATAAAAAACATGAACATAAAAAAAAAAAAAATTCAAGTATATGTATTTCGAGTATTATTCATAAATGCATTAAAAATATGGAACCAAAATTACCTATGAATATATCAATAATAACCAATAACCAGTAAGCTGCAAATTCTTGATGAAAACACCCATTTGCTTTCTGATGGGAGATCAGTCACCGGCACAAAGTCAGTCAACTGAGGAAGTCTCTCCCCACTCTGATCAGCTGAGCGGCGACTCTCCCTCTCATCAGAGTATTTATTCAGACGGCGAGACAAAGAGACAGAGGAAAACAAAACAAAAGAAAAATATATATATCATTAACACATCACGGTAGAATCAACATGAGTGTCGAAATCAACATGAGTGTCAAACAAGTTCACACGTCAAATAAGTGGAAAGAGAGACGGAAATGATCCAACATTTTTCCAAGTCATACCGAGGTTAACTCTTTTGTGTGAATGGCAAAACTCTGATATGAGGCAATCTACAAAGTCGGCGTGCAAAGGGATCGGATACAGGTCAGGAATGGCATTTTTCATATTCTTATCCGTTTGTGTATGAGTACAGATCCAGATATAGTTTGGTAAGAGAAACTCGGATAACAAATAGTACCACCACTGTAATCCAACATCAAAAAAATTCAAAATACAGCTAATACCTTTCTTTTCTTTTTTTTTCCCCTCTCTTTGGAAGTAAATGGAGTCTAATATTATTAGAATGACCATCCTGCATAGGAACAAAATGAAAAAAAAAAAAGTTTGTTTTGCGCGGGGGGGGGGGGGGGGGGGGGGGGGGGGGGGGGGGCAACAGTTAACAGCACACAGATCAGAATGTGAAATGCCTGGAAGATTTGACCTCAATTTGTTTGATGGATACAAAAACGAAATGCCTGAAGTTACAAGAGAATTTTACATAGAAACACAAATTAACCACAGAAAGGAGGAAGGAAGGAAAAATTGTTAATTTTTCCAACCTTTTCACACACCCAGATGAACTATATACAAAAAGCACAAGCATTCTCAAGAGCCAGAGGAGGTTTTCACACTGCATCAAAGAGAGAATGTACTTTGGAAAAATGAACCATGATGTTACTATTCCACTTGATTGCAGAGATGAGGTTAGATGCTCAGCCAATATGCGCAGCTATAAAGAACCAAAACAAACTGAGTTTGGATAGAAAACTGGGGGTACATCACAAGGATTTGACGAAAAGCAAGCAAGCTCTATCAAAATGAATTTCCTTGAAGGAAACCTTTACTGCTCCCAAATCCTAACTGCTGTTGGGCATAAATGTTTCAAGTATCGAGTTACCAGTCACCATTTTGTTGTGCCAATAATGAAGTCATAACCCATTCCATCCTGCAATCAGCAGAAATGAAGTTTGCATCACATAACATAATGAGACGAGGAAACCATAAGAAGCAGATGGAATAAAGTGAGCTTTTTTGTTTTAAATAGGACCACAAGTATGGATGGAGACTAAGCTACATATTTGAGAGTTGAAAGATCAAAATCTTATCACAATGGAAGAAGTATGTCAAGTCCATGATTTGGAAGTTCCCGAAGACACATAATGTACTAACATGCGGGATAAACTTACATGCATGCAATGTTCTAAATTTCGGGAAATTTCAGGTTTTTCCTGTGGTCAACACAAAATCACATTCCCCATTTCAAATTCGAAATGGGACTAGTGTCGCCGACATCTCGGCTAATTTCTTAGTAATTTTTTTTATTTGAGTTTTTGGGTCGGTCATTTTGAAAGCCGACCGGATCTCACTCCCCGATTAAAAACCCTAAATCCCAAAATCTCTCCCACTCTCTTCCGACCGCCATCTCTCTCTAATTTTCGTCCCCAATTCGCCATCGCGGCAGTTGGAAGCAGTGACACCGTCGCTGCTTCCAAGCATCGAAGGTCTGCTCTCTCCATCTCACTCTCTCTCCATCTCACACACTCTCTCTAATTTTGTCGCCATCGTTCAGGAAGAAGAAGCAGCAGTGTCACTGAAGGTCATCGGCCAAGCGTCCTCTAAGCGTCAACAAGTCGTCCGATTTCAAGCGTCAGCGTTCAGTTTTGTCGCCGTTTCCAAGGTCCACTCTCTCTCTCTCTCTCTCTCTCTCTCTCTACGCTCTAACCCTCTATGCACTCTCTCCCAAATTCGATCTCCGCTCTCTCCCTCTCACTCAATCTCTCCCCTCAGCTCTCTCCCTCTCACTCAATCTCTCCCCCCCCTCTCTCTCTCTCTACATCTCTCTCCCTCTCTGCTCGAACAGAGAGGGAGAGAGATGGAGAGAGATGGAATGAGAGGGAAATGGAGAGCGGAAAGAGTCAGAGAGCAGAGACAGCAGAGAGGTAGAGAGATGGAGTGCGAGAGAGCAGAGAGCAGAGAGATGAAAATTTACAGATAGCAGAGAGATAAAAATTTACAGAGAGCGCAGAGAGAGATGACATTATAAATTTGATATAAATTTTTTTTGTTAAAGAAAAAAGGAAAATTAAATGAATAAGTTTGTACTAGTAGTCTAGTACTGAGTAGGATTCATTTGGTATATATTGAATTCTTGGGCCATTAGTATATAATGAACAAAATAGTAGCGACTTGTATGATTCATTTGGTATATGTTGAACTCTTGGCAATTGGTATGCAATTGGTATATAATGGGCAATTGGTATAATAATTTTTAAAAAAAATTTCTAATCATTTTTAATGATTTTGATTATTGCTTCTTGTATTTGCTGTCTATTCTAAGATAAAAAGTGTAAATCAAGATGTTTTCTTCCACAGCATCTAGTGAAATACCCAGTGTCAGAGGGTCTAAATTAAAAGATCTATGTTGGGAACATACGATCAGGGTTAGTACTAGTACACAACAATTGCATTGTAAATATTGCAATCAATTTGTGTCAGGGGGAGTAAGCTAACATCTTGCGAGTCGGCAAGGTAATTGTGCATCATGTTTGAAAGTCCCCGATAATGTGAAGGTGAGAATGTGCTTGAACTGTTGAAGGGAGCCGATGCAAAAAAGCAAGCTAAGACGGCCGATTTTCAAGCTCTAGCTGACAACGTGCACATTGAGGTATGGCAGTTTGCGACTTTAGATATGATGTTTTCAGTGAAAATAATGCTCAATCCTTAGGAGGATAAACTAAAAGAGATGCATCTTGACAAATTAACAATACCATTACCATAATTAACAAGCCTTGTTCGAACTATTGCTGGATTATTCTTCAGCTATAACTATATTAACATCCAAAATTTACAAAAAGAAAGCAATGGAATGGTTAGGAATCTTGACATTTTAGCGACAGCCAAAACAGTTTTAACTGATTCCATGGTCTCACTGGCCAACTAATGCTGTCATCTAAAATATTATACTTCTTACCAGCTGGACCTTGATTGTCTCTTACTATTACAATTCTCACACTCACACAAGATTTAAAACAAAATTTTCCCGTCCTTATCTGTAGTAGCTCAAAACTTTAATTTATCTTGATTGATTGGTCTCTTAGGGGATGAGAATACATACCTGTGAGCTCAGGAAACGAAGAGCAGCAACCTCTGCAAAAGTTACTCCTCCAATAAAAATGACTAATGCAGTTGCACGGCGCCCGTCAGCAACCCTGTCAAATGCTTAAAAAAATTTCTCAGAACATGGAAAAATAATTCAATGCACTTGTATAACCAAGACCATAATTAGGCAGAGCAGCTCAATACAGCATGAAATATCAGCACATGGATAAAAATCATTTATCTAACAAGATTCGCTTTCCCTAGAAATGTTAAATGATGACAAATTTTGGCATATACTAGCTAATATGTAGTATCCACTTGTAGAGTATAGAAGAGGAGAAAATATATCCGCAACAATTCATGGTGTACATTGAGTTTATGCGATAAAAATCCAACAAAAATTTAAGTGTCCCAAAAATGGTTATAATTATGAATTTATCGAAATTGAGTAATCATGAGAGAATGCCACATTTTTCTTTCCCCGAACCAACACCAATTAATGCTAGTCCCTAAAATTGTGACAGGAAACAAATAAAACTAAAATTCTAGATGGTGAGATGCAAGACAGGTTATGTTATGACATAAAGCAAATAGCAGGCACTATGGTGAATGAAAGATACATGTATCTCATGTATACAATATTGATAAATTTAATGTTAGTATAGTATCTTAATTATCATCAACCTAATAAAACCAAAGAATCTAAATGTGTACAAGTGTTAAAAAAAAGATGCATTCATGTCTTAAGTGATAAAATAAGAATTCAAAATTAATGCATTATGAATAATACACAAAGGATAAATAAATGAAATCCTCTTCAGAAAAGAATGAGTGAATGAATGAACAATCATAACACTTATAATTCGCGTGCAACATATGATGTCAGTAACATGTTGCGCAATATGTCGGATCAAATCCAACTACTAAAAGATAAAATATATATCTATTTTTATGTTGTGACATTGAAGGCTGAAAAAAATGACATGTCAACATTTAAGCAGTGAATAAGACAACAAAATCAGTCATAAACAATGAGACCGTGAACATTCATCAAGGTCCTTATGATCTAATTCAAACCAATTTTGTCTCTGCAAAATGTATATGTACTCAATGCAATCTCTATTAGAGTAGCTAACACAGATATTGTTGGTGATTGTGCTCTTCTTAAAATAGGAGAAAAGAGAAATACGCACCTATCAAGAGTAGAGTGTGCCCTTGAACTGAATCAAATGAAGAACCGCTAGTAGAACCACTCTATTTATACGCGTAATAAGAGATTACTTAGTATAGGATAATGGAAATATAGAAATTCCAGCTTTCTGTAACCATGAAGGCCAAAAGACACACAAACTTACCCTCTTTAAATCAAGGTGCGGTCCAGGCAATAGCTTTAGTATATCTTCAATAGAACGCCTGAAAGAGAAGCTTTCATATTTAATACAGAGTACGCACTTAAAAGCATCAGGTATTAAAAGTTACGCAACGAAAGCATAATAATCAAATATTTAAGTAGTGCATTCAACATGCATGCACCCGTGCACATACATAGATTGAAAAAATGGCCTTTTACATGCTTGGACCTTGGATAATGTCATGAGAACACATATATAAAGTGGAATGAAGGGCTTAGACCTTAAGCAAACATAAACACATACAAGGTGGACTAAAGGGTCTGCCACACGCCTGCGGGACCGTATTAAAAAAAATTAAGAAAAAAACCTTGCTATTGGAAGTGATCAAAGTTGATTACATAAGTATCAACACAGCAACAAGTGAGATTCAGAAGCCAAGCTCCTGAATCCTATCCTTGTACAGCTGTAGATCTTACAACACTCCATAACTCAGTCTATGAACCAATGTAAAATAAAAAATTGAACTTAGAGCAATGTTTGAACTTTGAATACAAGCTTGCATCTAGATCCAGTGTATTTGTCTTTCTTGAAATGAAATTCCTTGGTTATGTAATGCCCCAAGAGTAAGACATCGAGTAAAAGCGATAGATATCAGGATCATGCAAATGAAGCATTTGGAAAATCATGCGACATCAACCACAAATTGCAGTAACAAATTCATTTATTCTATAAAATCAGTAATTTTTAACTTTAGTATCTCTTCAGTGAATAATATAAAATACGGTCTCTGATCATTGGAACTGTCTAGTCAATAAAAATCAGTGAATTTTACAAGCCAATTCATAAAACTTAATTCTTATGGTGCGGAATTCTCGACAAACATTTGAATTAACAAATCCCAGAGACTATGGCCACAAATCAGTAAAAGTTGCAGACCGCATTAAAATTAAAAATGCCTGCAGGAAGAGTGATTTCACATCATCTTAACATAAAGTTTCTAAATGAAATTGGAGGCAAAACCAATGGATCCAGATTAAAGACATTATGAAATTACAAACAAGAAAAAAAAATTGAAGCTGACCTCTCCATTAACCACCAGGTTAATATAAAGTAACAAATATAATATGAGACTTACAGGATAAGGTTGATATGAGAAAAGTGTAGAAAAATATTTGCATTTTTCTTCTGTCCAATCAGTTGTTCCATATCTTCCATCTATTTTCCTTAATCTACTGAAACAATAATTGAGGGTATATAGATCATTGAGGGGTTAGCTGATTAATATTCTACAAGCCAATGACTTCTTTAAAACACAGAGAAAGGTTATAGCAAACAAAAGCATCATGGCTCTGTTAAATTTCTCGCGACCTCTTTTTTCTGTCATTCTTTTCTTTCTTTTTCTAACTTAACTCTTGTTTATCAACATGAGGAGTTGAACATCATGATGCAAAGTTTATCCTCCTAATGAGAGTGTAGCTTACTTTGATCACTGCATAGAACAAGTACTCTCCAAAAGAAACAAAATATGCTCTAACCACATGTATTCCTAGGTATCAAAAAGGGGCATGTGAAGACATGTCAAAAAAGAAACAAATATTGAAAAACATGAGCAATAACATCTTTAGAAAGGCAAGTAGCATTTTCTTTTCAACATAATAAGCATTTAGATCAATGAGAGAATATACTTACCATCCAGATCTAATTGCATGTTGCACAAGACGGATGCTAAGAGGAGCATACCCAGAAAAGATGTACGAGATATCATTCGGGCTGTAATAAAGAACAGATGTGCAGTCAGTTTAGTTTACATCTTCAAGAAAAAGTTACACGCACTATATCCATTAATAACCATCACAGCCATCAGCAAATATCAAGATCACTTTTAAGTATTAAACAAGTATCACTTAATTTCTAGAATGAGAAAAGAACAAGGTAGTGGGCATCTTTTAATAGATGGTTCTGTTGCAGTTAAAAGTCAACAAAGGAGTTATATTACATTATAAAGACGATTTTATCTAAATCAGGTGTAAGGAAATATATTATTGGTTGGCAATGGCAACGCATTTTACAATTGAAAAAAAAGGAGACAGAAATAATACAAACAAACAAATTTTCCACAGTTGCCTTTAGAATCGCTCCCTTCCAAGTGATTTTAGATGAATATTATCAAATAAAGTTTTCACGTATGAGCCCAAGGTCCTAAACAATAAGGTAACTAAAAACTCAGTTACTAAGAGATTTGAAAGAGAAAATATAATAGGAAAAATTAAAACTTTAGAAATGAATTGCTAATTACTCAAACCATAAAATGTCATATTTATAATGTTCACAGAGGACCACAACAAAATGTCCATCATAATTGGCAGAATAACGCCCTAGAACTACATCAGAAGAGCAACAGAAGTGCATTCATCGTAACCAACATGGCTCCCATAAAGTAAGTTCATCTAGCGCATATGAAAGAGACTTGTAAATTAGGATCCATTGATCGAATAGCATGTTGATAAGACCTCCCCACTTGAGGTCAGTCAAAACCAAGTTCAGGAGAGGAAGGGGCAGACGTTATATTCAACTACTGTCTACTTATCAGATCATTACAAGACTACTATTCAACCCCCAGTACAAGAATTACTCTTTCTGAGCCGTATATTGACCAATAGAGCTTTATTTTTCTCCGTGATGGCCGTACATATACGATGGGAGTTGATTTCTTTTATGTTTTTCTTACACCTCAGGTCTGAACTTTTTAAATGCACAACTTCCTTTTATTTTTCGTATATGATGTTACGTTTTGGCTGTCTTGTTGTACATCAGATGTAGCTATGAATAGAATGACCTGTTCATAAAATGATGCCAGATAATTGGGACAAGACTTGTTAATTATGGTTACAAATTAGACTATAAGAATAAATTAGACTTTTGGTATGTGCAAATACCCACATTTGTTATGGTTACTTTGGTCGTGTTGATGTTAATTTGGTTTGAAGCAACCACTTGAGGCCTCCAGATAGGGATGCAAACAGAGTACGGATTGGATATAGCTTTTACCGCATCCTTATCGGTATTCATTGTCAGATATGGATAGTTTTTGGAAAGAAAATCTACATTCCGTATGCGGTAAAAACGGATATGGTAAAATCGGATATACAAACGGATATTGAAAAATAACCAAATATGAACATTTCTCTCCCTTATTTTATCGAGGTGCTTTTTGTGAAAGAGAAAAGGTCAAGTTATTTGCATAAACAAATAAACAAAGCTATAATAGAATTATCATATACTTTGATTTTACTATCAAGTTTGAATCAATTAATTCACATGCTTATGTAGATAAAGAATTATGAGTAAATGAATATAATTGGGTTGCAATAAAGCGGATATCTGTATCCGTATTCGGAGAAAATCCAATACCAATCTTCGTATCATGCTCGAGCAGTAGGATATTTTGATATCCATATCCGCATCCCCAGGATGCAGATACGGATTCGATTCGGATAATGTGAACCCGTTCACATCCCTACCTTCGGAGGTCACTAAGCTGATTGAAAAACTACCTACTATTATACTAGTATAGATGAAAAAAAATGTTTAAAGGACAATTATTATTTTAAATTTGCTAAGATTATTTGATATTAGAGCAAAATAATTATTAAATTTGCTACAATTATTTAAATTTGCTACAATTATTAAACGAAGTGGTATTATTATTGTGGTATTATCACTGGACGAATATGATAGATTACGTCAAAGCAAGTTCTCTCAGAGCAGTCATTCAGTGACTCCTACATTCTCTTCAGGTATAAATGCCTATATTGCATCTCCTTTAAAACTCTAGATATTAGACACAGGAGCCTCATCTCACATGACAGGTATTAAGTAAAAAATTATCTCATTACATCTCTCAAATAAATTTACTTTTGTTAACATTGCTGATGGTACCAGTCCCTTGTGCTAGGCAATGACGTAGTTCAAACTATTCTATTCTTGACTCTCAATGATGTCCTTTTTGTCCCAATATTTCCTGTTAACCTATTATCTATCAGTCAGATTACAAAACAAAATAACTACAAAATAACATTTTTCCTTCCCACTGTGTTTTTTAGGACCTATCGACTGGGAGGAGGATTGGTTTGGGGCATGAGAAAAGAGGCACGTAATATCTGGATGACAAAGTATCACCTATTGGTTTAGTTGCACGTCAGCTTGATCCTATTCTATTCTGGCACTGGTGTTGGGTCATCTTTCCATGTAAAAACTTCAATTTATAGTTCCTGTTAAGTGTTCTATTTCTAGTTTAGGTTGTGTGTCTTGTGAGTTGGTCAAGTATCACCTTGCCACTTATCAGAGTCGATTCAATAACCGTATCAATCACCGTAATAGTTCTGCGTTTGAGTTAGTCCATTCAGAAATTTAGGGTGGGTTTGTCGTGTGCCTTCAGTTAAAGACTTTAAGTATTTTCTTATTTTTGTTAATGACTTCTCTCGTATGACTAGGCTTTTTTGTTATAAGAGAGGTCTGAAATGTCTGGTGTTATCGAACTTTTCTTTAATGAAATAAAAACTCAGTTTTTCTACTTATGTTCGTGTGCTTCGAATTGATAATACATTAGAATGTGTGAAAAATGATGTGTCTCTTTTTTTTTTTTCTAAGAATGAGATTATTCATCAAACTTCTTGCTCTTACAATTCCAACAGAATGGTGTTGCTGAACGCAAACATAGATACATCCTATATGTTACTAAAACCATGATGATACATATGCATGTTCCAAAATTTTTGTGATTGATGATGTGTTAAGTGCTTGTCATCTGATTAATAGGATGCTTTTATATGTCATTCATGGTAAAGTTCTATTTTCATGTCTTTATCCTAACAAAAGTGTCGTTTTCATTACTCCTCGTGTTTTGGTTGTATGTGTTTTGTTCAGAAATTGTCTCCTGATTTAGAAAAATTATGTGCTCGCTTTATTAAATGTGTCTTCATTGGGTATTCTGGAACTCAGAAAGAATATCAGTGTTATAACCCATCTACCAGGAAGTACTTTGTATTTGCAGATGTTATTTTCTTTGAATACGTTCCATATTTCACTCTCCAAAGTCCAGACATTGCAGCGGAATTTATTCCTCTTCCACCTCTCATCCGACAGTCTGGACCTGCTCTAATTCCCACGGTTTCTACGCCAGCGTCACTGTCAAAAACTACAAGACCACCCACGCCCCAAAACCACTTCAGGTGTTCACTCGCCGACCAAAGGTTCCTGCTTCCGTATCAGTTCCGGACGATGACTCTTATCCAGTGAAAGGTCCACCTCCTCAGCCATCAGCTACTCCCTCTAATCTTGATGTTCCTCTTACCCTCTGAAAAAGTAAATAGTCTTGTAATGATCATCATATTTTCAATTTCGTTTCATATAATCGTCTTAATCCCTCCTTATGCTAGCTTGTCATGTTTTTGTCTTCTATATCTATATCCAGGTCCTATGAGAAGGCATTATTAGTACCAGCCTGGAGCAGTATATGATGAGGAGATGGATACACTTGTTTCTCGGAAAACTTGGGATTTGGTCTCTACTCCCAAGGGAGAGGTGGTGGTTGGTTGTTCTAGGTCTATACCTTGAAGTATCACTCGAATGGGTCTGTAAATCGGTATAAGGCCAGATTTGTTGCTAAGGGCTACACATAGACATATGGTGTGAATTACTTTGAGACCTTCTCTCCTGTTGCTCGCCTGACTCCATTCAGATTCTATTCTCTGTTGTGGTAAATATGGAATGGCCTCTATTCCAACTGGATGTCAAGAATGCTTTCCTTCATGAGAATTTAAAGGAGGTTTATATGGTGCAACCTCCTGGGCATGTTGCTCAGAGGGAGAATATTGTCTGCAGACTCCGAAAGGCAATTAATGGACTCAAACAAAGTCCAAGGTTATGGTTTGAGAAATTCAGCATGGATATGTCAAGTATTAACTTTGCTCGCTGTCATTCAGATTACTCAGTATTTGTTTGTCATACTAATTGTTTAGTGATTCTGGTAGTATATGTTGATAATATCTTGCTGACTGGGAGTGACTCTGTTGTCTTATCAGAAGCAAAAGAGTATCTCAAGCGTCATTTTATGACGAAGGATATAAGAAAGCCAAAGTACTTCCTTAGAATTGAAGTTGCCTATCAAAAACACGGGTTAACTCTGTCTCAAAAGAAATATACACTTGATCTCCTTGAAGAAATAAATCTTTTGAGGTGCATGCTAGCACTCTAATTGAAGTCAATGTTGATTTATGATGTGATGGTAGTCATTTTCTGGATGAGCCTGGACAGTATAGGAGGCTGATTGGAAAGTTGATCTACTTAACAGTCACTAGGCCTGATATAACATTTGCAATTAGAGTTCTGAGAAGATTTATGCATAGAGGTTCATTGGACAGTTGCCTTAAGAGTTCTTATCTATGTCAAAAGCTCTCCTGAAAAATGCTTATTATACAAGAAGCATGGACATATTTGCATTTTTAGCTATTCCGACTCAGGCTATGTAGGTGACAAAGGAGATAAGAATTCCACTATTGGCTATTGCATATTTGTTGGAGAAAATCTTGTGACGTGAAATAAGAAACAAGATGTATCTACATCCAGTGCAAGGCTGAGAACAGAGTCATGGTTCATACTGCTTGTGAGATGATGTGGTTAAAGAACCAGTTGTTTGAGTTTGATTTTAGATAAACAGTCTGGACCTATGCTTATATTTTGTGATAACAATTTTTATCTACATAGCACAAAATCATATGTTTCATGAGAGAACTAAGCATATTGAAGTTGAATGTCATTTGGTCAGAAATACATGGACAAGAAGGTGGTCTTTCATTTATACCATCAAAACAATTGACAGATCTTCTCACTAAAACAGCTCCACCAAAGGTGTTTTCTATTTTATGTAGCAAGCTGAACATGATTGACATCTATGCTCATACTTGAGGGGAGAGTGTTAGATTCATGGTTCACAGTCGCGGTCTCGGCCGCCGACTCGGCGGGCACTGGGACGGATCGGTCTCGGTGACTCGGATCGGTATCGGGCGATACGCGCAAAACGCTGCATAGAAAGCTAAAAAAATTCTTAAAAAATCACGATAAATCTTAAAAAATGTAGACATCTATATTCATGTATCACATGTCTAAAATATATCACCTAGCACACTAAACATAAAGCGAAAGTATAAATACACGCGCCGTCGGTAGAAGCATATCAAAATACATGCACAATATAGTAAATTGAACAAACTACATTCATAAACATGCTAATGTAGTTATTTTCACATTGAATTGCGATGAGGCACAAAAATTATCATCATAATGCCGAATCGACCGAGTCAATTCCGATTCTCGGCCTAGTCAGTCTCCTCCGAGTTGAGTCGACCGACTCGTGACTCGGACTCGTCTCGGAGTGGGCCGAGACGGATACGACTCGGCCAACTCGTCTCCGACTCGGCCGAGTCTTTGAACCATGGTTAGATTAGATTATTGATTATTGGACTATTGAGCTATTGAGCTTTTACCCATTAACCCCTATCAATCTCTTGTATTATATATATATATATATATATATATATATATATATAATCCATGTTTACCTCTAATGAAAATTAATTAAGGGTTTTTGATTTGCAAACAGGAACTATCAAATCTATTAAACTATAAAAAAACTAAGAATTACAAAAAATACATTGCATAGAACCTTGAGCAATGTTATTCTTACGTAGACTCGTACAAAACCAATCACTCAAAGTATAACTCTGATACTGCTAGAACTAAGACTCATTAATGAGGACATCACGCTCAGTTGCTAATTTCATGCCTTAGTTATTTTGAGCTTAGTTGTTTTATTTTATTATGAAATTTAGTCCCGCATCGGTCGTGATGGGAAAATTCACTTTGTAAGAGCATATTTAAAGAGCCTCAACTCAATAAATAAAATAGACAACGATAAAATCAAAAACTTTCCAGTTAAATTCTCATAAGGATGCTATTGAGTATTGGGGTGTAAGTCTCTGGTGTAAGGGGTGTGAAGCTTGTGGTGCAAGGAGTGCGAAGCCTAAATTTATCTGGTTCTTTTCTAAACCCTAATCTTTATTTTCTCAAAACTCTAGTTTTCACTTTTCTTTGAATTGAAGATGATTGCGATCCTGTGTTACATCAATTTGGTATCAGAGTTTCTGCTTCCAATCCCCTTCAATATTTTCTTCTCCATTTCCAAGTCCACCAAACCGTAAATCTACATCAAACCCCAGATCTAGATCTATTTCATAAAAAAAATTATTTTCCGTGAACAGTAATCACTGTTTTGTGAACAGTAATCACCCTGATTACTGTTCCGTCAACAGTAATCACCCAGATTATTGTTCATCTTCCCCATCATCCAAAACTCGTCGGTTCAGAAATCGTTTCGAGTTCTGTTCGAAGCGTTGGGTTCGTGACAGAGCCTCGGAGCCACCAAAAGGAATTCGTAGCACTTGAGCAGCAGCCCGTGTTTGGTGCCAGTGTTGTCCCTACATTAGAAATCAGCGTTTCAGGTCACATTTTCAACCAAATTTGAGTTCAGTTCGAGCCATTGAAATTCTTGGGTAACCTTTGATCTTTATGCGCTGAGTTTTATTTATGAGGTTTTACTTTTGTGACAAATACATATATACTGATGGTGATGAGAAGGAGGTTGAAAGGGACACGATGCAGCTCTCGTATTTTTCGAGTTCTAATGATCATGATGGGTATGAAAAGTGAGAAAATCATCTTGAGGATTTATTCACGTATTTCTCCTTAACACCTACGCAGAAGTGTCATTTGTCCAATTGAAGCTAGCTGGAGAACCTTATTGGTGGTGAGAAGATCGTCATATCAATTGCCGAGATTGACATATCTTACAAGAGCTTCTTCGTGCTCAGTGTGCTCCCCACCTCGAGAGGCCACAATTCAACGATCTAATCGCGAATGTAAGGAGATTCTCACTAACATAGTGAAGAAACTAGAAAGCAAGGCGGTAGATGTGGTTGAAGATCCGTAGTCAAGCCAGAAGTTATTGCTGAGTTGGTATCACTGCAAGGAGAGATTTCCTCACGGCCCATGGGAGTTGTAGAGTTACCTAATGAGACTCTTATAAATCTTCTAGCAGAGCCTACCATGGAGTTAGTACCATCTTTGGCAGTTATGAGGTCTCATTATCCTTGAAATCGCCTGAAGCCTATGACACATTGCAGATCTTCCTACAGGAGACATAATCACAGGAGATCAAGTTAGTCATGATACAAAATGCAGTCAGTTCAGTTTTCATTATGGATGATTCACATCTGTCTAATACCTCGATAGGTTAGATATATCATCTTTCACATTGAATCTGTTACGGAAACCAGTTTCACCTCCACCACCTTGGTCTCAATGTAATGCGCTAGTGTTGCTGCCACGACCACCTCTATGGCCCAATTGAGATGCTTCAAGAGGGGTACTCTCACTCGATAGGGACAATTTCTCTCACCCCAGGGGAAATGATGAGGACATCACACCCAGTTGCTAGTTATTTTCATAGCTTAGTTATTTTAAATTTAGTTGTTTTATTTTATTATGAAATTTAGTCCCACATCGATTTTGATGGGGAAGTACGCTTTGTACGAGCATATATAAAGAGGCTTAACTCAATGAAATAAAGTAGACAATTTTTCAGTTAAATTCTCTTAAGGGTGCTCTTGAGTATTATTAGAGTGTGAAGCCCGTGGTGTAAGGCATGTGAAACCTGTGGTGTAAGGAATGTGAAGCCCAAGTTTAATTTTCTAAACCCTGATTTTATTTTCTAAATATCCTAGTTTTTCTCTTTTTTTTGAATTAAAGGTGATTGCTATCCTATTACATCACTCATGTTGATGAGAAGAAGATTCACCCTCAAGCCCTGTTTTAAATATCGGCTGATACGACCGAGATATCGTCCGATATCTTCTTTTTTCCCTGCTGTCGATAGGATATGGGAAAATCGTTCGTCATATTGTTTGCAGCAAAAAATGGCCAATATTTGCAATATCGGCCGATAAATTGCCGATATTAGCCGATAAATTGTCTGATATATCACCCGATATGAAACAACTTATTTATTGCACGACTGCGTGCAAATGTATATTATTTTTTACTGTCTCTGCAAGCATATTACATCATTATTTAGGAAGATATGTATGACTCTAAACCAACTCTTAATTATCAATATTTCATTACATATAGTGTCCAATATGAACGCCCGATATGCGCGCGTATCCCCGATATCTCCCCCGATATTCGATACCCAATATGAAAAATTCTCATCCGATACGATTCCAATATCCGATATTTAAATACTTGCCCTCAAGTAAGGGCGTAACCTGCTATTTATAGAGTAGAAAGAGGTGCGTATCCTAATAGAAATAGGAGACTACAAATATTAAAAAAAACTATTTTTATCTAATATCAAAAAAAAAATATTATTCTACTCTAATACTCTCCATTAAATTGACGTATATTATTCTACTCAAATACTCGCTTAAATTAGTGCATATATCATCATGCCTAGATTGCTACAAAGAAGAGAAAACTCTCTAGACAAATCTTTAATGAAGATTTCACCAAGCTCATAGCCACAAATAACAAACCATAAACCAAGTGTCTATCCAATGTTCCATCACCATGTTTGTGGTAAAGTGACAGTCCACTTCAACATGCTTTGTCCACTCATGGAAAATAGGACTATTGGCAAAGTACAGTTTGATTGTCACAATACATCATTAACTTGTTGTTGCAGGTGATGCCCATTTCACAAAAAGAGATTAAATCCACTTCAATCCACTTCAATTCATAAGTTGTATGAGTCATGGTTTCATACTTGGTCTCAGCACTAAATCGAGCAATAACATTTTGTTTTTTACCTTTTCATGTCTCCAAATTGCGCCAACAAAAGTGTAGTAAACATTAGTAGAATGACAATTAAGATCACCAGCCTAATTGTCATTAAAGAAACCCACAATAACCAAATGAGTAACAGGACAACGATACAATCCCTCACTTGACCCCTTTAAGATACATCAAGATACAAGTAGTAGTCCAATGAAGCTGATAGACTTTGCATATACCAACTTAAAACACAGCAAAAGTAATATCAAGTCGAGTGACGGACAACTAAATTAATCTACCAATTAAGTCTGGACCACAAGAGACTCCCCTAGGTGTTAGACCCAAAACAAATATTAGAATCCACAGAGTGTCAATAGTTTTTTATCCTAAGATACCAGCTTCCAACAAAACAATAACCTACTATAGTCCAAAGAAAGAAAGACCTTTCATAACCGAGAAACCTCTATCCCAGAATCCCGAAGACTAATATCCTCCATATGAGAATGAAAACTAAAATAAGCTTTAAGTTGAACAAACTTGATCATCATCTCCAATGACCACAATATATTATCGACATGAACTACAACAATAATAGTAATGACGTGAGAATGTTGCACAGAGATAGAATGACAAAGGAGCTTCATTGCAATCCATAACGTTAAAATTGATAATTATTCTATACGAATAGAATAAACTTCAAAGAAATTTAATATCAAATCAGATTTAAAAAGTTAAGTTTGACGATCTGAAGTGCCAAGTGTTGCAATTTTGTCCCTATAGCAAATAAGAAATGATAATGACAACTTTATCAACAACCTATAATCCAGAAGACGTCCACCATTCTCCAAACAGAAAAACAAGAACTATTTAAGTCAAGCATAAAGTACAAGAAGTTGCATGATAGGGTTAAATGATCAACAGGTATTGGTTACTTGGCAGTGTCGGTCTCATCAGCAATAAGGTGCAGAGCTTTTGAGATAGTTAGCCAGTTGCTTTTAGATTCCTGTAAGATAAAGATCGAAGTTCAATCACGGTAGTGGGGATTAAAAGCAAATGTAGTTACCAGTTATAAACACAAGATAACAATGCTTGCACAGGAAAAGGTTAGCTATTAATTAGAGGCAGAAGGCAGAAGATATTCAGGAAACAACCAAGATTGTATACTAAATATAGGATACAAGTACCTGTTTCCTGAAGAGTCCAGACTTTTCAAGATTATACAATGTGGACATGTGCTCAAATCCATAGCTATGAAGTAGCTCCCGTCTAAGTTGAACAAAAATAGAAATTATGTACATAAAAAATCAAAGCAGATGTAATAAAAATGATATCAAAGAGTAATTAAAACAAAATTGAAGGGAAAACTCTAGATTTATTAAAGGTCTGAAGTAGAAAACTAGGCATGTAAATGTAAATTAGTCATTCATTTATCACATATTCATAGTGTGCCACTGGTTGTAACAGGTACTAATGTGCATGGGTTGTTACGTTATTCCCTAAATGCTGACTCATTGTAGTAGTCAGGGATATATAACTGCTGCAACGAACCATAATTAGGATAAAAAATTATTCTCTAGAAAACATGACCTATGAGCTTTAACGAAAACTATCAGAGCATTTCAAAAGTGCTTCAAGAGAATTTTTCTTTGAATTGTTGTTGTAACCCTTATTTCCGGTTGTCTTTTATACGTGTTAAATTAGCTTGATATACATTATTAAAAAACACAGCCCAAAATCAGAAGCTTTTGTGTCAAGTGGTTTGCTAACATGGTCTCAAAGCACCAGGTTTCAAGAGATCCTGGCTCAGTCTTCATTGTTGTCATAAAAATATATCTATTTGCCCCTTCCTCCTGCCTTTCCAAGTGAGTTAAGTGGTTATGTCGGTCCTTTTTTGCATTGTTAACTGACAACCCAACAGCTTAAACTTCTGGGTAAAATAATAGTTTTGACAGTCTTCTCCATAGCTTTGTGGGTTTTGCCCCTTTTCTGTTTACATCTGTGTCTAGAAATAAGTTTTAGTTTTGCTTCATAATAGTCAGCTAAGTTGGGAAATAACTTAATTACCACAATGACATACCCCAGATCGCCAAAATATTCCACAACTTCATCAATATATCAAAAAAGGGTATATAAGGATTGCAATAAATGTGGGCTCCAGAGCAATCCAGCTACTCAAAAACTTTTGGAGGTGGATGCATTTTTATAATCCAAGGCTGGGCACTAATTTATCAGTTACATGAGGGTAGCACGTATTAGCAGATACATAGATACACGTGTGTGGTGTCTTTTGGATATGGAATAACTCTCCGCATTTTCTGAAATCTAAACACAAACAAATATAATTTGGTAATCAAAGAAACAATCTCAAATTCCACTCTGAAAAACTAGGTGATCTTGTCATAAAGAACCCGCAAACCTAACTACCTAAATAAATATGAAAAAACTAACAAGTCTAAAATCTTTATAATATCCTCCTAACTAATCCAAAATCAAAATAACACTTAATCAATCTTATCTTAAACAAATTTAAAATCCTAACGTTTGAGATCTTCTGTTGAACTTCTCTATTGGTAGATATAATTAGGAGATGTTATGTAATTAGAAGCCGTTATATAATTAAGAGGCACATTGCTAGATATTATTAGGAGTCTTCTTTCTATTAGGAGTTGTAATTGTATCTGCCTATAAATAGAATACAGAGAGAGTACTAATGAACGCTCTCTAATTTGCATAATCTAAATCTTCTCATAGTAGTAGAATCCTAAGGTTCTTGACCTATTGCAACCTTCGCCATCATCATGTCCACTCGCCATCAAAAGATCATAAACGACATCTTCTCCTTATTTTTCTTCTTTTTTGTTTTTTGTCTTCTAAAATTTGATGTGAATTCTGATCTGTACAAAAATTACCGTTGGTACTAGGAACAATAAAAATAAGGGCAGAGGTCAGGTGTTAAAAAAAAAGAATTAGGTAATTCTTTTTTCTTTCCGGGTTATGTATTCCTTTTGAATACTTGACAGTTGGAGATTTATATGAATTGTTTTAGATCCCAAAGGAGGATTGTTTGTTTCAGTTATTTGTTGGGTGTTTAGATCCCGAGTGAAGATCATTTGCTTGAGCATTTGGATCCCAAGAGAGGATCAGTTTTAGAGTTTGTTTATGAGACAAGAGTTTGGTGATTTGAGTATTTGGGTGTAACAGCTGCATCAAACCCAGCTGTTTCTGAGATCTCCGGCAAAATCACCAATCGAAAGCTCGATGGTGATAACTATCTTCAGTGAAAAATGATCATCAAAGTATATTTCACGGGTAGGGGAAAGGACGATCATCTTACCAAAGATCCTCCTAGCTCGATAACATATGGTCGGAAGCGAGAAGATGCCATGCTATTTCGGCAAATCTTAAACACTATGGAGCATGTGTTCAAGACGTGGCGATTCACTCCTATACTATGAAGGAGTTATAAGATTATCACTAACGTGCTTATGATATGATCCAAGAGCTATTCAAGTGCAAAAAGGGGATCAAGACATTGGCCCAACATTATGCAGATTTCAACAAGTTTGCCGAAGAGTTAAAGACTTTGTTTCTCATCATATATGATGTGAAGCAAATGCAGGATCAATAGAACAAGTCGATGGTACTTACTTTACTTGGCAGTCTTCATTCGAAGTATGCATCGGTAATAGGGAGTTAAGCGAACAGATCTTTATCAAAAACGTAAAGGATTCCACAAAGTGCTCTTCCAGCGGCTGGATCTCAGAACCCCACTCTTGATGAGACCCAAAAGAGGTTATGCATTAGTTGCTCATGGAAGACACTCAAGCACGAGAGGTGATTTTGGTGGCAGGTCCGAAGGATGTTCTCGTGGAGGTTTGTTTTGGTGGGGGATTTTTGTGGCAGAGGTCCTTTAAGGGGTGATGTCACTATTGCAAAGAAGTATGTCACACTACGAACAATTGTTGGAAGCTACATGGGAAACAGGTCGACCTGCCATTGTAACTACAACTCAAGAGCAGAGAGATCCAGAAGTACGATAGACGAGAAGTATACACGTCAGAAATTTCAACAATTTCAGATGTTTCAACAATTTCAGGCTGCCAATTTCCATCTTCTTCCTTCACATCTACTAGATGCCATCCTCCTTCACAACTATTATGACACGAACAACTTGTTTCCATCATCTTCTTCTAGCACATGAGTTATAAATTCAGGAGCTACAGAGCAAGTGAATGGACACAAAGGTGTATTGTCATCTTTTGATTATGGTTTTTTTTATCTATGAGTTACATTGGTAAATGGTTCTATATCTTCTATCCAAGGTATAGGTAATATCGATGCTATATCCTCTTTATCTCTATTATATTGCTTTATGTTCTAAAGTTTTTTAATTTGTTATCAATCAGTAGAAATGCTAGCTCTTTAATTTGCTTTAAATTGCTCAGTGACATTCTTTCACATGCGATGTGTATCCCAGGAACCTGGAATAAGGAAGATATTGGCACGGGGCGTGAGTCTGGCAGATTGTATCATCTCAACTTGGATTCCAAGCTAGTAGCATGTACGAGTTCTATATTTTCTTTTAGTTAGCTTTGTTGGTTACGACATCCATTTTTACAAGATTTTAATTCCAAAGTTAAATCATGTTATGTTTTTATATTATGGGTCATGTCAACTAGGTATGCATCATTGAATCCTTTATCTTGATAGAGTCAATAAAAGAGCTGACAACATGTTAGTGTTCATTCAGATGTATGGGGTCCTTACTCAATAACGACAAAACTTGATTTCAACTATTATATAATTTTTGTAGATGATTATTCTTAAGTCATTTGGATGTATTTAATGAAAAATCATTCTGAAGTGTTTTCTATCTTTCAAAAATTTTATTTTAAATGAAGAATCAATTTAATACTTATATAAAAATGTTGAGAATAGATAATGCTAAGAATTTTTTTAGTTCATGTTTTTCAAATTCATCCTTCAACATGGTATTGTGCAACCGTTCTCTTATTCACATGCCCCTCAACAAAATGGTGTTGTTGAATGTAAAAATCGGCATTTGCTTGAAATTGCATGCACATTGTTTCAACATGGGGTTCCTAGACAGTTTCAAGGGATGTCATTCTTACATGTTATTTGATTAATCGCATGCTCTCATTTATTCTAAAAAGTCAAATTTCATACTCAATTTTATGTCCCCAAACTGATTTTTTATTTTACCCCCCCCCCCCCCCCCCCCCCCAAAAAAAGTGTGTGTGTTTTTATGCTTTGTACATAATTACAATCTCCATGGAACCAAGTTAGATACAATACTCTTAAAAGTGTATTTCTTGGATATTCACATATTTAAAAGGGATAAAAGTATTATTCTCCAAAATTGAAACCATTTTATAATCTTTAATGATGCCACATTTTTTGAGTCTAAACCATACTTTGACATTGAGCATCATTCTTCTTAGTCCAATGAAGACTTTTTTTGCATTTTTTAGTTCAATTTCTAAAGATAATATTGTGTCATGGATATTACAGATCAAGACACCTTGCCTCCTAAACATGGAGAGCCAACCAAAGTCTATACAGGACGCACCTCCACTGTGCCACTATCATCTTCTATTTTAGTTTCTACTTTACAATTTGGTGAGAATATTTTGCCCTCACTGATGTTACCTCACCTCATACTTTCTGATTCTAGTTCTAATATTTTTTATATTGACCTTCTGATTCTTCGAAAGGGTAAACACACTTGTACTTCACATCTTTGTCAAATTTTGTCCCCTGTCATTTATCACCTTCCTAAAATGCTTTCATTTATTCTCCAGACTCATACTCAGTTCTCAAGTTTGTGTCAGAAGCCCTTTTTATCCCAGGGCGATGAGATGTCATGCAGGAGGAAATGATGCTCTACAGCAAAATAAGACGTGGGACCTTATTTCTCTTCCTCTGGAGAAGCTAGTAGTTGGTTGTCGATGGTTGTATAATGTAAAGCTGAATCGGGATGGGTCATTGATTCGCTTGAAGGCATGAGTAGCAGCCAAAGGATACTCTCAAGTTTATAGTGTTGACTTCCGAGGTCAGGTTTTCACTATTGTTGGATACTTATATTATTGGCCATAACTCATAATAGACCTTTGCATCAGCTAGATATCAAGAATGGTGGCATTCTTGACAAAGAAGTAACTATAGAGCAACCCTTGGGTTTCTTGCTCAGAGAAGACTGGGAAAGTGTGTAAATTGAAGAAGTCCTTGTACGAGTTGAAATAGTCACCAAGAGCCTAGTTTGGATGGTTTGCATCAATTGCTCAGAAGTTTGGTCTTCCTCGTTCCCAAAAGAATCACTCAGTTTTTCAGCTTCAAGGAAAGAGAATAGTTATGGTGATATATGTAAATGATATTGTGATCACAGCGATGATGCACAAGGAATTATAGATTTAAAACATACTTACTACAGTGTTTTCAAACAAAGAACTTTGGATCTTTGCAATATTTCTTGGGTATTGACTGGCAAGATGCAAGAAAGGAATATTTCTGTGTCAAGAAAATGTGCTTGACACATAGTCTAATGATGGCTTGTTAGGGTATAGAGCTGTGGATAGACTAGATGGAGACTAATGCAAAGCTTCTATCTATCGAGAGGACTTGGATAATCTTGGTAGATATCGAAAATTAGTTGAAAAAGTTCAATTATTTGACAATAGACCTGACATCATATATCCAAAATTGGACCATTTTATAATCTTTGATGATGCCACATTTTTTGAGTCTAAACCATACTTGACACTGAGTCTCATCTTCTTAGTCCAACAAACACTTTTTTGCATTTTTTTAGTTCAGGTTCTAATGATAATATTGTGTCATTGCAGATCAAGACACCTTACCTCCTAAACAGGAGAGCCAACCAAAGTCTATACAAGACGCACCTCCACTGTGCAACTGTCATCTTCTGTTTCAGTTTTTACTTTACAATCTGGTGAGAATATTTTGCCCTCTGCTGATG
>JAVJIF010025240.1:0-63561 GCA_038442645.1 Agave tequilana | reverse complement strand
TCAAAAACCTTCTTTAAGCATGCTCGATTAGAGCTTAACAGATTAGAGTTTAACAAAACCTTGTGCTCCTCAGTCATTGGCAAAAGTTTGAAGTAAGTCTGAGTTTGTGGCCAAATTTTTTTATCAATAACGGTTAAAACTAACAAGGGCTAGGGGATTAATTGATGTGTAATCCAGCCTGAGAGACATTTACAAACCAAACACCACCCCCCCCCCCCCCCCCCCCAACAAGATTATCTTTACTTTTCTCTCAAAAATCCAATCCAGACAAGAAAAAGTGCATAAGGATTTACAGAGCCACCTACATAAGTCAGCCCTTTACCCTTTTTCCGTGACCAAATTAAGAGAATGTTATTGCCAAACAGGGCCTTTTAGGGGAAGTATCCACTGCATAAGAAACTTCTCTAAAACTTGGGATTATCTGCAAAAAAAAAAATTACGGTAGAGTGGTTTATGAATATCTACGCGGTAGGCTTGATTTTATCCCCCCATTTGAATACCTCAACAACATATGTAATTTTATCTTGTGTTGTAATATAACCAATACACAATGAAAAGGATAATTTTAACCAACTGAATTCTAATAAATATTTCATTTCTTGTTAATTTAGCACATATTAGGAAGTGCATCTTGACACATACCAAAAGCTATCAGTTAGTCATGCAAATATCTACACAGGGCAGCAACCATACCCTTTCAATCCTACTTAGGCAAGGGTAAGGATAGCAAACCCTTAACAAGGTTCTTTAACATGTCAAACATTAGGCACTTAAGATGTTTGGAGAGCAATTCTCAGATAACAAGTAACAAATATCATATTCTGATATTAGTGTCTCATAAATCAGTATTTTGATATTAGTCCCTCGCAACAAGAAGCCCACTCAAAGTAGTCCCTTTGTTTGTTTTGAAATCCAAATTCTTTATAATTAGAGTTTGCACCAACCCTTATTTTACTATTCAAAACCACCTACCCATAGCCACCTTTTTCTAATCTTACACATGTGATGTGATAAGGATGAAAAGGTAATTTTTGCCTCCTATGCTATCACTTAACATTAATATTAATAGAACATTCTCACATATGAATGGTTGATAACTAACCCCACATTGTGTGAGATTAATAACAATATACTGACTTGTGAAGGACTAATATCAACATATGACATGTGTTAGGGGACCAATATCCAAAAAGCCCTAATCTTTAATTATATGCAACAACTTTGAAGTAACCAAAAATATATTACCTCTTTTAATAAAAGCCAACATTTAATCATTTACATACTATTAATGAATGTGCATTTTGTTATTTCTTAATTCTATCTCTAGTAATTCTCATATATATGGTTGTTTTGACCAATTAACCCAATTACACTACAAAGTAGAAATGTTTTTTACCATTTATTAGTTAGGTAGGGGAACTTTTTGAATAACAAATTAGAATAAGGGTGAGGCTACGTTCTGGTGTGAGGTAGGGTGATCTATACTTTTTTGAATAACACATCAGAGTAAGGGTGAAGCTAAGTTTTGGTCTGTAGGGGTGAGGGTAGATAAGCGACCTACATGCGCACTAATACATCTAAGTTGTATGAACATTTAACATATTTTGCCACATCAAGGAAATATAAGGGCCAGCGATAGGTCATATGTCTGGACCACAGTAAAGCACAGTTTCTAATAATTCACCCACAAGGTGAATAACACTGGAATAGTAAAAATCAGCGAGCATTATCCGATCTTTCTGGAGATAAAATAATTGTTGGGCCGAATTGAGCATACCTTCAAGAAACAAGTTCACATCATCAGCAGGTACATCAAACACTGCACCCATACCATCAGCTGTAAGAGAAAGACTCTTTATGCCTTCAACTTTCTCCTCAGGCAAAAATCTTTCATGATGCTAAAAGCAAACCTGGCAACAGCAGCAAGCAAACCAAATTTATATACAAGCAGCCAACAATCAACACCGTTAGCACACACAGAAACACATAATGTAGATTGATAAAGCAATGTAAAAAACAAAGATTTAACTTGTTGATACAAAAGATTTGTAGCTGCAATGCTTACGATGGAGTGTAAATGGGCTTCCCTGCCTGAAGAAGTACAGTTACATAATTTTCCATGGATGAAAGAAGTGATCGCTTCTTTATGTCAGTATATCCCTGCAAAACAAGTAACACGTTCAGGGATAAAAATGGTAGAACTTATCCATCCTTGACTGAAAAATAATAATATGTAAAACATACTGCAGCTTTTGCAAGTGCTTTAGCAAGTATATCTACTGGTGATAATCCGGACAAGCTCAAGAGTTGCTCAGCTTGTGGCCGAAATATGGGGACCACACTGCAATACAGTTCAAACTTATACATCAAAGCAACACCCAATGTTTATTTCAATCAAGGTAATTATTCAGCATAAACCATGAGCACAACCTGTCAGAAACATTAGAAATAGCATCAGCAGCTTCAGAACCAGCAGATTCAGCTACATCAGCAGGCTGAGGAGCAGAAATGTGCTCAAACTTAACACCAGATTCTCTTTCTATTCTGAAAATGCTCTGTGAATATTTGGGTTCATACAAAAGGACAGCAACTCCAGTATTTCCTGAAATTTCGCCCAATATCAGTAAGACAGCAATATCCAAGATCAACAAAAAGAAGATCCAACAGTGACCCCTTTGACCTACCAGCCCTTCCAGTACGCCCTGAACGATGGATATAAGCTTCAACGTCCCGTGGAGGCTCACACTGTAGCATGTGACACAAGGAACAATTATATCAGGCAAAGTTTAGAAAGCCAAAACATTTCTTTTCGTGAAATCTCATTTCATGTCGCCAAATATACAATTAAGTTAAAAACAGATCAAGACCTGAATAATCAGCTGGACATCATTGATGTCCAAGCCCCGAGCAGCCACATTAGTCGCCACCAAAACTAAGAATCTGCCTGACCTGAATCCAGCAAGTATGACCTGAATAACGTCAACCATGAGCTTAAGACAGAAAAGCGCGCACGCGCGCGCGCGCGCGCGCGCACACACACAACACACACTAAAATGAAGGCCAACAAGAAAGAAATACATGCTGCATTTTTCAGTCTACTTAATTTTAAATATGCTGTATTATTCTTGCCAAGCCTGGAACCTAATTTTAAACAATGTGATGTTTTCAGCATTATCCGTTTACTTACTTCACGCTGAGACTGCACTATATCCCCATGGAGCCCGTGTGCTCCAGGCAATAGTCCAGCAAGTTCAGATGCAGATTCCTTTGTCTCCGTAAAAATAATAGAACGACCTCCACTGTGTCAAACCAATTGCACAAACAAATCATTCAGAACCTAAAAGTACATGAGGTAAAGAAAGGAACCCAAAAGATATTTCGAAAAGTAACAAACGGCTATAACAGCGGATTATGTCAGGAATAAGTTGAGGTCGTGCTGCGCGAGAACAGGGAAGAACAAGATGTCTAACACTAGCACTAGCCTTCAGCTTCTCATTGCCCACAAGATCTACAATTCTCTTATCAGCTTTTAGAAACCTCGAAGAAATCTGGCATTAGAGAGAGAGAGAGAGAGAGAGATTAAAAATAGTACAATGTATGAACATATCACAGAAGAAAAGCCAAAAGAAACAACAAAATGCACATCCTTAGAATGTGACAATATATACTAAAAAACACTATAAACAGAATAAATGTTACAGTTCACAAAGATTGGATCCTAACCTTCTGACCCAATCAGGCAATGTTGCACTAAAGAGAAGTGTCTGGACTTTGTTTACATCTTCAACTTGCCTGCAAATTAAGGTTAAGGGACCCCGATCAGCAATAGCAATTATGTAACCAGAAACTCTAAGACAGCTGCAGCAACCACCTACTAGCTAAAAAACTCAATGGTAACTTTTTAGGGATATGATAAATAGTTACTAGAGAGATGGTCTATCCTGACATATCACTGAACCTAATCTGTCTTGGGAGCAGATAAAGGAGATATAGTAAAGAAACAGCTGAAGCACAATGTTCAGTAGAAATAGGTCCGTCACAATGTGTTAAGCCTTCCACAATAATGAGTCCAAAAAGGACCAACCAAAAGCATAAGAAAGGAAAAACAAAACATTTAGCACAAAGATTCCCTCCAGGGATGGCACTGTGTTAATTTTGTCTGATCAATGCATATTTGAAACTGCCGTAAGACTATTGCTAACTTGACAACTGACTTCGACTCAATCAGTTACCATTAAGAGACCCAATTCCTGCTTCTAAAAGGATATCAAGCCCATCATTGAGTTTCTGGAATTTGGCCATTTTGCATACAATGTTGAACCGTGTTATATGCAAGGTTTAAACCAGAAGCAAATTAAAAATATTTAAGTCCTCATGACTCACTTACATTACATGCACCCACAGAATCAATTTTGTTTATATGGGCAACTCCTGCTCAATGTTTCGAGCTCACACCACATGCCCACAGAATTAAAAATACTATGTGAACCGAAATGTTGCATCATAGGTATAACCGTACACTATACATACAGGAGGAGAAAATAACAAAGAGCATCATACCGAGAATAAACTCAACATCATCAACAAAACCCATGTTAAGCATTTCATTTGCTTCATCAAGAACCCGGAATTTCAATGCCTTCAAATCAAGAGTGTTCCTCTCTATTAGGTCCTGAACCAAGTGAGCGTGGAAAATAAAATCAATGTAAATAATAAATAAAGAAAATGATAATATATTTCAAGCTACTACATGACAAGATACCAGGATCCGGAGAAGAAGAACCTTACTTTTATCCGACCAGGTGTTCCAACTATAATATCAACCCCTCGCTTCAGTGCAAATTCTTGTTCACGCATAGGAGCCCCTCCATAAACAGAGCAAGCAGACAACCCTACCGCCCCACCATAGAACTCAAAATCAACGTGTACCTGTAAGTGAAACGATCTACATGAGCACTCTTAAGGGCATCTCCAATGCAACCCTCTATTTTTAGAGGGTTGCTTGGGAACATACCGGAATATTCCCTCAATATATAGAGGGCTGCTCCAATGCAACCCTCTATTTTAACCAAATTATTTTTTTAAATATTAGTTTTGATGTTAATAAATTATTTAAGAGTAAATATTAGTATCGTCTCGCCGAAGCCTTTTAAATGAGACTAATATTGAATATTTTTGAAGTTAATTTTAAATTAATTTTTAATATAATATAATAATATGGAATGCGCTAATTGAACACTTATGGCAGAGGCACGGCAATGAAAGCATGTAATTTTTTTTCAAGCTCAGTGTATTTCAATTTTGATGTATTTTCAATATTTGGTAATGAGAATTTTAAAATTAATATTAAATATATTCAATATTAGTATCATTATGAAGGTATCGACGAGAAATTTCCAACGGTATAATTTTTATGTAAAATAGATAAGTAAATTAAAATTATATTGATTTTAAATAATTAGTTTAACTATATTAAAGGATACATTTGGTATTCTAAAAAAGTTAAATGAGACTTTAAGGGTAAAATTGGGATCTTAAAATGTGAACAGTGATATAGAGGGAGCTCTCTATTTCTCCCTCAACCCTCTAAATTTAAAGAGAGAGAAGGCCTCCCTCTATATTTAGAGGGGTATATAGAGGGCCATTGGAGTGTATCCCCCTCTAAATATAGAGATATAGAGGGGGGTTGGAGATGGTCTAACATTGGAGATGGTCTAACACAGACAAAAGACGCATTTCCAGGTTTCTAATATAAAAGGAACAATTTTTTTAAAAAAAAAAATTCAACCTAACACTCGTTTTACCTGTTTTGCGAGCTCCCTTGTAGGTAGAAGTACCAAAACACTAGGGGTTCTACCATGGCCAGTCTTCCTTGAAGACTTGAAAGGCCCATTCGTCAAAGACTCCAAGATAGGCAACACAAAAGCCAATGTTTTACCCTGTAAGCATTGAATTAATACTTCAATATCACTCTAAAATAGCAATGATGCTAAACAAAAATTCACCTCTGTTGATTAAAAAGTGTAAGCATTGAAATAACACTTCAATCTCACTCTAAAATAACATGATGCTAAACAAAAATCCACCTCTGCTAATAAAAAGGAAGTGACTCTGAATTAAGACTGTTTACTTTTTAATACAACGATGCGCAGATGAACTCCCGAACATGCAGTTAGTGAACAAATAATGAGGCCCTAATTCAAATATCAGACTTCTAAAGTAAATTCTTGGTCCCAATTTCATGATATCATTAAAAGATGGATATCATTAAAAGACAGATGATGTGCGGATAAACTCCTAAAACATACAGTTCGTGAAAAACAATAATGAGGCCCCAAATGTCAAGACTTCTAATGTAAATTCTTGGTCCCAATTTCAAGATATCATTAAAAGATGTATCATTAAAAGACAGACCAATTTTAAAGATCCTGTTAAGTTAAATGACCATATAACTAGAGAATCAAACCAGATATGCTTCACAGAGCAACAAGTAAAAAATGGAAAATGGCGCAAAACCACTAAAGGTGTGATCAAAGATGACCCTAAAAACACCAGTTCTCAACTCTATCAGATGCAATCAATATTTTCACTACACCCTTCTCCATTAATTGACCCTTGTTCAAAAAGTAAAGAAAATGCAACATAGAAGGAGCCTAGAAGTAAAGCAATAGCATTGCATCAGAATTAAAAACCTAATCAACCCAAAGTTTCCACCTTTTCCTAGAAACAAATAGTGTGCAATAGAGCATGTCTAGTTTATGTCAAATTTCCATCAGAGAACTATTTGTGTTTTGATTACAATAATGAGCTCTGACCAAAAACCAATCTTTCTTAACCAAAATCAAGTTCATGTTTTTCAAATTAGATTTTGTTCCTCTTATTCTACTCGTTGTTTCCTCAGTCTCCTCAAGTCTTGTTGCCTTTTACATGTGAAACTGTTATTTAGTCATCAAATAAAAGCAATTTCTCAAAACCATACAAATCCCGGAAAAGCAGTAAACATCAAGAAAAAAAGGAACAACTTTTTAGTTACCTGACCAGTCCGAGCACGACCAACCAAATCAAACCCATCGAAAATCATATTGAACGTCATCGCCTGAATGGGAAACAGCGCCTCGATGCCCTTAGACGTCAATTTCTCCTTCACAGCCTCGGATAACCTAAACTTAGACAAGGCATTAGGGTTCTCGTCCTCCTCCTTCTCCATAAGCTTAGCCTTCTTCAAAGACGAGCCACTGGCCAGCTCCTTGATATTCTCACGCCCGTCCGATCCGCAATCGCTCCCCTCCTCATCAGAAGGCTTCCTCTTCTTCTTCTCTTCTCCTTCTTCTTCTTCTCCTTCTTCTCTCCTTCTTCTCTCTTCTCTCCAGCTCGTCGTCGTCCGACGAGTCCGCCTTCTGCTTCTTCTTCTCCTTCTTCTTCTCTTCTCAGACTTCATTTCCTCGACCAAGCGCCCGTTCGCAGAAGCTTCGGCGTCGAGATCCATGGACTCCATCTTCTTGGACTTCTTCTTGATTATTTTGGAGTCCGAGAGATCGGGGGAGGCTGAGAGAGGATCGGAGAGGAGGAGGGAAGGCATTTGGGGGGGTTAAGGGGAGAAGAGGTGACGGCGGCGGAGCCTCTCCTGCAAAAAAAATTGGGGCAGGGAGGAAAGAGGAGGAGAACGGAGTTCGGGTTTTGCTTTTATAACGTTTTAGTTGGAGAAAAGAGAACCCTACCGTGGTTCGCGCGTGCCAAGGAAGAAGTAGTTGCCGTTGCCGATATATTTTGAGCCCTTACCCGGTACTGATCCTATTGGACTCGGATGTTACACACCGGGCCGGTGAGTTGACCCGATGTCGGAGGCTGAACGTGATGGGCTGAGATTGCGGTGGTTAATGGGCTGGGCTGGGAAACCTAAATTGGCCACAACGTTGTCAATACTATTGTTATAGGTGAGTATCGGTCGGCTCAGTTTGGTTTTTGCCGATTTTGATAAAACTGAATCTAACGAACAGGATATAGAACCGAACGAACCGACTCATTTCGACTTGGTTTGGTTAATTCGGTAATGTTATATATTTCCTTTATTACTATATTTTTGAACTTCTAATGATATTTGCTCGAGCACAAGTTGTTATGAATGATAGCGTTAATATCCGGGTGTTTGAGGCGTAATAATGGATTGTTTTTAAGCTTGATTACTGTGGTATTTTTACAATAATTATTAGCTTGAGGTTACTATTTTGACTCCCAAATATGAACCTTAAAACATTGTGTGCCCCTCATTTCTTTCAGAAATTATTCTATATGAAAATTCGATTTTGATTGTTATTATTGTTATGCACTTGCAGTTACTACTAACTGAATTATCGAAAGAAGTCAGGTGGTCTATTAAGATTGACAATTTCTTTAGAATGAAGTTGGAGAAGGAATTCAGATATAAACTCTGGTTCTGTGAAATCATTATATGGATTTTATTATAACCAGAGAATGAAAAAGATTATTGTGTTGCATCAATATGTTTCAAATTAAAAGTTTCAATAGAATATTTGGGGCTATTCGTTCAGTTTGATTTGGGTTTCGAAACTCGAAACCGAAACCGAAACCGGACCGAATTGAAGCGGTTCGGTTCGAGTCTGGTCCGATTTTCGAGTATCGGTCGGTTTTTTTTTTTTTTTTTTTTGTCTTAACTGAACTCTGCTCACCTCTATTATTTGTTAAGACCATGCTTGTCAGAATGAGACATTAAAGCAGGAAACAATAGTCTCAAAAAACATGAAATATATATATACATATATGTATATGTATATATACTTGTGTCCTTCCAAAAGGATATGAGGCTGAATCCTTCCAACTCAAGTACCAACATCCGACATTTGAATACAAAATCCACTCTGTTGAAGTTGATCTATATTATTTCAAGTATCTATAAATCAAAAATCAAACGTTTTAAATTTTTTTGTCAATGTATCAAGTAGGGGAAAACGGACGGCTTAAATAGTGAGTTGGTTAGTTTAACGGTGTAGAACATTTGAAACCAAACAAAATTGGTTTGTAGGCATTTTTAAATGTTTAAATCATAATCAAATGGCCGGATCAAGAATTTGTATGTCTAAAGACATAGATTTAACCAACTCACTACTTTTGACCGTCCATTTTGCGTCGCTTGATGGATGGGCAAAAAATATTCTAAACACTTGATTTTTGGTTTATAAATACTTGAAATAATATAGATCAACTTCAATAGAGTGAATTTTGTGTTCGAATGTTAGAAGGTTGTATTTGAGTTGGATGAATTCAGGCTTAAGTCCTTTTGGAAGGATACAAGTCTCTCTCTCTCTCTCTCTCACTCACTCTCTCTCTCTTTCTATATATATATATATAAAGGGAAATGATCTTATAAGACGATTATCAAACTAAGCATCGTGAAAACTCCGTAGTGAGCCACCCCATGGATGATCCTAGCAGTTCATCTTGGTCTATATAATCAATCTAGGCTAACAACGAAAAATCAGGCGATTCTGCACCTTTTTACTTATGCATCGAATGATATCTTTTTTCTACGACTAATATAACATATTTTTTATAACTACATAATGCATGAGTAGAAAGGCATGAATTGCGTGATTTTTTATTTTTAACCTAATTTGAGTATGTAGATCAAAATAATCGGTACGGATCATCCATGGGGTGGCTGAAAGTACACCTAGAGGGGGGTGAATAGGTGTATGGCTAATCTAATGACAAATAATGCGGAATTAAAAACTAATTGTAAAACACTTAGTGTAACCAAAGAGTGTAGCCGAATTTCCGGTGAAGGGCTCTGAACTATCTCCTCTAAATTCCTCTAAATAAGAGTTGAGGTGCTATGTAAAGCTCTTTTGGTTCAACACAAGTGAGACATACACACACAAGCAATACCAAGTATATAAATATGAATGAACAATATGAATCAATGTAAGGCACAATATAAGAGAGAGAATTTAGAGATAGTGGATCAAACGCAAACACTAAGATATGTTTCGAGGTTCGAGCACCGAGCTCTACGTCCCCGTCTTCACACAGAAGGATTTCCACTATAGCGTCCACACAGGACTTGTAACGCCCCGATTCCACGGATACGGGGACGTCACTGCGACGTATATACGTAGGCCAGAAATTGCCCCACACGTATATACGCTAAGCAAAAAGTACAACAAGAAACAGAGTACACGACAAAGCGTGGTATCTATACATATGCCAACACAAGAAGTACACATACAAAGTTATCACAGGATATTATAAAGTATTACACAATACATGTGTATTACATCATAACCAAGTCCAAAAGAAATATATACAAATATGTATACAAAAAGCTCACAAGTAGAAAGAGGATCTCGTGAGTCAAAAGGTAAGTCTGGCACGAAGGGACTGGAACTAGTCCGCTTGCTCGCTAAAGTAAGCTTGGTCCTCTGTGGGTGGCTCCACTTCGTTCCAAGCTTCGGAATCTGAATATGCAAATCCAAGGAGTCAAGACATATAAACAATAACGGACTACAGCCAAGTGGCTAAGAGACATGGATGAGTAGTTTGAAACCATATAAGGAATATCAGCTAACAAGTATGAAAAACATGAAGAGATAAAGTCCTAATACATTAGGTTTACAGTTAACATCTTATTATTATTACTTGTCTTACTGTGATATCTAACTATGTGACCCAGCGTCCCAGAGCACATAGATCCATATCCTAGTAAAGCAAGGTTGTTATTGGAAACAGCGGTTGTATCGACGAACTATGTTTACAGTGGACCCCGTACATGCCCGGGATAACGGTCCAGGATTGTTCCGTTGCTTGGTGACGGAAGCCAGCCGCTAGGCTAAACAGGAGGGACTTATGTATGCCCTTAACATGATGGTACCAGTAATAGAGGGAGCAAGCACTCCCCTCGGTCCCCTGGAGGCCCGCAGGTCAGACCGGAACATGAGTTGCACAACATTCCTAAAACCACTGTAAACACGAACACATATCGATATCCGCATGTTTTCCCCCGACCCATGTGTAAGTTGGTCCATTTTATGCAAAAGTCAAGTGTATCATGCTGGTTCAAGTGATGGCATGATAAGTGGTGATATTCACATTTTAACAAGTTATGGAGCGATGATATGTAATAACAAGTCATGAAGTAATATGAGATAATGTCTATCAAGTAACATGTCATGTAGTACCAGTTAAGAAGCATGAACAAAAGTAATATGCCATACATGTATCAACAGTAAGATCCAATTTCAGAACAGAATCAACTAAGTCAAACAGTCAGAATTAGTCGACTAGGTGAGAGGGCTAGTCGACTATAGGGGTCTTAAGTCGACTACTAGTCTGGATGAGTCGACTAAAACTGGGAAACAGAGAGTTGGGTTCTGTTTCAGGGAAAGTTAGTCGACTAGGGTTGTAAGGGTAGTCGACTAACAGGGAACTACTAGTCGACTAGTGGATACTTAAGTCGACTAAGTTTGAGATACAGAGAGTTGAGTCTATTTCAGGAGTCGACTAGGGGAATTCTAGTAGTCGACTAGGGATATCTAGTCGACTGGAAATCTGGCCTAGTCGACTAAAACTGTGAAATCAGAAAAGGTTAAGTTTCAACTACAGTGGATTAGTCGACTAGTCCCTAGGTCTAGTCGACTAATCGTGGGAAAACAGCAAACAGGACAGATTTCTAGGGTTTTGTTTGAGGGTCTAAAAATGTGATTTTTATGGCTCAAGTGAACATGAATTGTCAACACATGTATACAAAGGAGTTCTCAAGTCTTGGTGAGTAGATATACTCACTTGGAACCGTTTGATTGAGGCTCTAGAGTCCGGGAAGAGTGTGGTTGACGGTTAGCTCCTAATTGATCCTTGACGACAAAGAGAGCTACGATCCAAGCTCCAAAGTAGTAGCTTGAGCTGGAGGTGAAGAGCTTGGGGTGTTCTTGGAGCTAGGGTTCAGGTTGAGAAGAAGAGGGTTTGGGAGAGAGTTTTCTCTTTTGCTTGAAGTGAAGGAGAAAAAGGGTAAATTGCAAATGAAAAGATATATATAAGATGGGGATTTTGTGAATGGAGTGGGATTAAGATGGAAGTGATGGGGGTTTTTGCAAAAAGAGAGGGGGTGAGGTGTCCCTCACCTGGCCACTTGGCCGGCTATGGGAGAGAGAGAGAATGAGTGGGATTAGATGGAAAGTGAGTGGGAAATGAGGTGGAAATTGTGGAATTTTGGGATTATTGAAAAAATGTCCGAAATTCAAGTATCTCGGAATGACCTGAAAATTTTACCAGAAATCAAGAATAATATATGAAGACTAATAGTGAAATCCTTTTTAAGAAATACTTTATAGTTTTAAAACTAAAAATCCCGGAATCAGTTACTCACCGACTCCGTTGGAATTTTCATAAATTCGTAAAATTCTCAGAAAAAGTATTTAGATAGAAAATATGATTCTAAGAAATAATGTCTAAAGGACTTTCTAGAAATTCCTAACTGTTTGCAAGATAAAAATCCGAGAATCGATCAGCGGTACTGGTCGACACCGGTTTTGAAAATATTTAATTAAATTCAGGAAAATTCCAGAAAATCATATAAAATCCAAAGTATAGGAAAATGACATTTGGAACTGAAATCGGTCGAATACAGGAAGTAATTCGAAAAAAACACGATAGGGAAACTGAATACGCAACTAAGTACGTATTCCGGGAACGGGGTATTACAGGACTTCCCACACAGGGAACCTCCACTGAGGATTTGGACAAATATAACTAGGAGTACACAACTCCTCTCTCAAATACCAACAACCTCTACACAAGAGGCTAGGCACAAAGTCAAAGCAAAAGAAAAGATTTACAACACTTGGTGGTTTCAACAAACCACAAACCAAATTTTCTCACTAAACAAGATCCTATAGATGGGATAGATATGATAGCTCAATTATGAGAAAATAAAGTGTTTAGAATAAAGAAAAATACTTGAAAAAAATCTCCAAATAGATATAGAATTTTAGATCAAAAACCAATTCCCAAAAGATTTTATTTTCTTTAAAATTCCTACACTTTAAAAATAAATAAGATTGATCTTTTAAACCTAAAAACTCTTTTAAAACTTACAGCTAAAACACTTCTAAAGATGAGAAAATTTACTCTTAAAATTGTTAACTAAAACAGCTCAAAGAAGTGGGTATATATAGCCCACAAACAAATCTGCCCGTTGGCAGCAGGAAAGGGTAGTTTTGCCCTCCGGTTGACCGGACAACGGTCACTTTCTGACCGTTGTGCCTGCGGTCGACCGTGCCTAGCCAACGGTCGACCGCCCAGTCGACCGGCCCCCACCCGAGAGTGGGGTGCTCTCAGTCGGTCAACTGTGCGGTCGACCGGCCTAGTGGGTAAGCCTTTGTGCACGTCTCGTGTACATCGATCGACCGTGACGATCGACCGGCTCTTGGTGCGGTCGACCGTCTGGTCGACCGCCAGAGCAATCTGGTCAGGGATTTAAGGATTGAAAAACTTGTCTTTTATTACCAATTAAATCTCATAAAATCACATAAATTTCACAAAAATAAGTTCTTTTATTATCTTAGAAATACAAATATGTGTGACTAAAATTCAACACATATTATAAACAATTTGAACCATTTTTGTGTTCTTGAAAATTTGCCTTAAATCAAAAATCGTATTTTTCAAAAACTAGGATTTTGAAATGGAAAACCGTTTTATCCAAAACTCATGCAAATACAAAAACATGATACTGAAACAACTTTGAAGCATATTGTATATGGATAGAATCTAATATACATGAAAGATATTATATCTATGTTTTTGACATTAAATACAAAAATAATTTGTTTTAAAACAAAACTCCAAACACATGAACAGGCTTTTCAAAATAAGTTTTTCTAAGTATATGAAGTATAGATGTATATAGATCAAATCTAATATATATTAAAACTTGTAAACTTGTTTTGATTCTGTCTATTCATGAAAATCATATATTTGAACTAGAAATCCAAAAATCGGTTAAACCGAAAACTAAACATGATACTTTAAACAGGTGTGTGTATGTGAACTTGAGCATATCAACACTATCTAATCTTTACATAAGATCTAAACAAATTAAACTAAACAAATCGAGGTCTTCTTATAGAACTCCGTCTCCAAGTCGACACGATCCAAACACGATCCAACGAATTTGATTCCAACCGAGTGCTTGATGCGAACTTGACGCGCGAGCTCTTGAATCACCATGTGAAAGCTCCAAAACACCTTTGTTGAAGCTAATCACCTACTAAAATCTTGATCAAATATCTGAAACTAAATATCACAAGATTATTAGTAAACAATAACTACATGAGTTAATCATCATCAAAACTAGAGTGAAGGGCCACTGGGCTAACAATCTCCCCCTTTTTGATGATGACAAAACTTATGGAGTTATATATGCATGGATTAAAGTTAAGCTTCATAGAAGCTCCCCCTTAACTCATGCATAGCAATAAACATAAAAATATGCAATGAATGCTCAACATAAATATGCATAAAGATGATATTTGATACTAATAAAATAAATATGCTCTTGATAACAACAAAAGATGCTCTTGATACCAATGGTAAATTAAACAAACATGCATATATAAAACTCTAAATTTCTCTTCCCTTTTTGTCAATTCGTCAACAAAGGGGTACAAACACTAAAGGCATAAATAATATTTTCTTCCGTTTTGCATAAATCAAAACAATAAAGGTGTATATGTTATATATATTCATGAAGATGAGAGACGTGAAGTTAACTCCCCCTGCATACATGCATTACATGAAAAAGAGATGACTAGACCCTAATCACATAACGCATAATATACAATGTATAAAAGGAGATGTGAAACTCCTCCTACACAAGTGTAAGACATAGAGAAGAGCGGTCAAGCTCCTCAATATAAGATACACTCAACATGAATTTATATATAGAGAAGATGTTAAGCTCCCCTTGCATATAGCAATACATATCAAATACCAAAAGATACCAATTGAAAATATCTTGTAAACATTTGATACTAATAGAAAATGAAACATTGTATGTTTTTGATACCAATAGAAATTTATATGTATTTAGAATCTTGATACCAATGTAAACATCTTGTAATTTTGATACCAAATGAGAATATTTTATAATTTTGATATTAATTGAAAGTGAAAGCCAAATATTTTTATGTAAACATAACTCATTTCAATAAAGATACCAATTTAAAATAAAATATGATACCAATTGAAAAACAAACCAACTATTTGATTAAACAATTCATTTGCAATAAAGATACCAAATCTTAGAATAAAGTCAATTTAAGATTTTTGATACCAATATTAAAAATGTTAGCATATTCCAATTTAAAATATTTTTCATTAAGAGTATAGAAAACTAATTGAAAAATAATATACCAAATAATATCATTTTTCATCATAAAGAGTGGGAGTAAAATACCAATCGAAAATACAATCGATTGAAAACTAAAAACATGAAGTTTTCTCCTCCTTTATGAAATACCAATGAAAGATGCATAAACTTGTATAAAATATCAATTTGAAAACAATAGTCATTAAGGAGTAAATCAAGCTTAGCATAAACATAATTTGTGCTTTAAGATGTAAAGAAATAGTAAGCACAATCAAATCATATATATATATATGAAAAAGTAAATACCAATAGAAATTGATACTTTTTAAAGTTTTGAAGCATACATATATAGAAAATCAAAGATGAGTATACAAACATGAAAATATCAATTAGGATACCAATTGAAAATATGATGAGGATCAAGTGTATAACTCATGCTACCTCCTTTTCATGCACATATTTAAATAAATTTTCAATAAAGAGCATACAAGGCATGGTCGCCCATCCAACCGCCCTTATTGGGTAGGGGTTTTCAAAAATAGGATTTGAAAATATAATATGTTTGAAAAACTCTACCAAATGAAGAATACACAACTGATTTTATGATAATTTTAAAAACTAGTACGAAATCTTTCAAGAAATAAAATAAGAATATAATCCAGGAAAAATATGACAATCACACAATCATCAACACTCAAAGTCTATATAGCACATAGAAAGCTCATGAAAACAAAAATCATGAGTAAACATCAAATAATATGAGTGTACAAAGTCATGTAGTCAACAAAATCATGGAATGAGGCATTTAAGTTCAATATGAAATTAGTTTATCAAAATCAAAACTAAATCAACTTCAAGATATATGTATGTTTAGTCTAAACTAGAAGTATACATACATATCCAAACACAAAATGTCCACAAAGAATTTTGCATAAAAGCAAGTGACTCAAGGTTATATATGTATATCTAAAAGTTTTGACAAAATTAGTATATACATGAAGTTAAACTATATTATCATAAAAACATGTCCAAAAATAGGGAATACAAGTTGAAATGTATTAATCATCAAAACTACGCTATACTAGTACATCTAATGAGTACAAATGAGTAATAAAGTACAAACATATAATAATCAATTTGTGGCTCAATAGTTGTACAAATATATACACAAGTTTTAATGAAAATTACATTTAAACATGTAATCAAATCACAAAGCATAAAAACTAAACATAAACTAATATGATCATTATATGAATGCACATGTTTAGAGTTATGATATACACGATAGTTAAACTAAAGTGAGAATACAAAATATGGATCCATATAAATATGGATGCATCTCAATTACCATACATGTATGTCACAAGTCTAATTATCATGGCATTCAACATAGTAATCAAAACATGCTAAAAATCAACAATATAAAAGCATGTAAACTAAATGGGAGTTAGAGATCGTTACCAAAACCATGAGGGCAAATCTCTAGGCTCCAAACCAAGGTGGTCCTCCCACCAAACTTTCTTGAAAGTGATGCATCCAAAATTGTCGCCTTTAAGTTCGGAACGTATCCGCCTCAAGGCACCATCACTCTCACGTCAAGTGAGAGACCACACCTACATCAAATATAATAGGAGTAACTTTTGGTACCCATACTCTTTTGGGTCCATGAGGTTAGCTTCTTTCCTAACTCAAACAAATCTATTTGCAAAATTTGAATCATTAATTCTATCAAAGCAAAATTTTACAAAGTGGCCCTTATGTCTGTACAAGTGTACACATGAGCATACAAGTTGTTACATGTATGAACATGGGAAGTATGTGTATGCCGTGGTTTGTGTGCATGCATAGGTGGAACTTATTTCTTGCGAAACATAGATTCCAAACGTGTGTGATTCATGGCACATTGGCTCAAAGTGGAGCCCAAACAATCAACACTCTTCTTTATAGCACATATATTATTTTCAATCATGGTAGAAGGGTGGAGCATGCATTGAGAACATTAGAATGTGAAGCTACACTAGCATGGCAAACATGTGAGTTAAAATCATTTTTAAAGATTTATTATCCTTTGAAATCAAATCCAACTCTTTTGAAATAGAAATAATTTTGTTTTTCAAAGAGTCATTTTCTTTTAAAGTAAAATCAAGTTTTGAAGACAAGATTTCATTTTTCTTCAAAATATCATTGTAATCATTTTTGTCTTTCAAAATCTTATTTTCATTTAGGGTAAGGTCAAGTTGGGATTTCAATGAGTCCCTTTCATTTGAAATCTCATCCTTTTCTTACAAAAGCAAATGAAGTTTTGAAAGCAAAATTTCATTTTCTTCTTTTAATGTATAACTATTCTTTTTCAAAACTTTATACTTCGAAATCAAATTTTCACAACTTATAGTTAGTTCATTATTTAAAACATGTGCATCCATGCACTCATTACAAGAAGAACTAGTACTATCATCAATTAAGTATCCGAATATGCCTCAAGGGAGTCATTTCCTTAGACCATGAAGCAACGTTGGTCGGACTCTTCTTCACTATATTTCTCCTCCTAATTGATTTGCATTTGTAACTCGGGAGATGTCAATTTGTTCCATACTGTAAAGGCGGAATCACAATGAGAAACTATATTTAAATATTCTTTGCTAAGAGATTTTCTAAGTGCCTTCAGGGCTTGTGCATTAGCCTTTTTATGCTTGCCATTTTCAAGATAAGATTCCTTGGTAACGGTAAGGTAAACTTGCCAACCTATGACTTTTAGATGCCAACTCATCCTAACCTTCTATATATCAATTTTAGGGACATCAAGCATAGGAGGGTTATCCATGAGTGTGTGTAAACAAATAAGTTAACAAATGCAAATATTAGATTAGCAACCAAGATCTCACTCCTAAGTGGTTAAACCTAATATCAAGAGCGTAGGCTCTGATACCAATTGAAAGTATACCTAGAGGGGAGGTGAATAGATGTATAGCTAATCTAATGATAAATAATGCAGAATTAAAACTAATTGCAACACACTTAGTGTAACCAAAGAGTGTAGCCGAATTCCCGGTGAAGGGTTCTGGATTATCTCCTCTAAATTCCTCTAAATAAGAGTTGAGGTGCTATGTAAAGCTCTTTTGGTTCAACACAAGTGAGGCACACACAAGCAATACCAAGCATATAAGTATGAATGAACAATATGAATCAATACAAGATACAATATAAGAGAGAGTTTAGAGATAGTGGATCAAACGCAAACACCAAGATATGTTTCGAGGTTCGAGCACCCAGCTCTACGTCTCTGCCTTCACAAAGAAAGATTTCCACTATAGCGTCCACACAGGACTTCTCACATAGGGAACCTCTACTGAGGATTTGGGCAAATACAACTAGGAGTACACAACTTCTCTCTCAAACACCAACTGTTGACCCAGAGGCCCTTCGCTCTAGTTTTGATGATGATTAGCTCATGTAGTTATTGTTTATTGATAATCTTGTGATATTTAGTTTCAGATATTTGATCAAGATATTAGTAGGTGATTAGCTTTAACAAAAGAGTTTTGGAGCTAACATATGGTGATTCAAGAGCTCGTGCGTCAAGATTGTATCTAGCACTCCGTTGGAGTCAAGCTCGGTGAATCACGTTTGGATCGAGTCGACTTGGAGACGGAGTTCTACAAGAAGACCTCGATTTGTTTAGTTTAAGATTTTGTTTATATTATTGTAAAGATTAGATAGTGTTGATATGCTCAAGTTCACATACACACACTTATTTTAAAGTTTCATGTTTTGATTTTTCGGTTTAACCGGTTTCGATTTTCATATATATGGTTTTCATGAATAGATAGAATCAAAACAAGTTCACATGGTTTAATGTATATTAAATTTGATCTATATACATCTATGCTTCATCTATTTAGAAAAACTTACTTTGATAGTCTATTTCATGAGTTGGAGTTTTGTATTTAAACAAAACTTATTTTTAGATTTCATATCAAAAACATACATATAAATATTTATATGTATATTAGATTTTATCCATATACAATATGCTTCAAAGTTGTTTCAATATCATGTTTTTGTATTTATATGAGTTTTGGAGAAAACGGCTTTCCATTTCAAAATCTGAGTTTTTGAAAAATACGGTTTTTGGTTTAAGGCAAAATTTCAAAAACGCAAAATGGTTCAAATAGTTTATAATATGTGTTGAATTTTACTCACAGATATTTGTATTTCAAAGATCTTGTAAGAATTGATTTTTGTGAAATTTATGTGATTTTATGGGATTTAATTGAAGTCAAAACCCCAAGTTTTTAATCCCTAAATAGTTAGACCTGGCTGTCTGCCAGTTGACTAGACCGGTCGGCCATAGCAGAAGTCGGTCGACTAGTCCGATCAACCGACGTGCACAAGACGTGCATGCAGCCTGGGCTGGTGGGCCGGTCGACCGGGCGGTCGACCGTCCAAAGAGCTCTGTTCTCTGGAAAAGGCCTCGGTCGACCGGCCGGTCGACCGGCAGAGAGCTGCTGCTCTCTGTATCCAGTCCCGGTCGACCGGGCAGTTGATCGGAGGCACAACGATCATAAAAATAAACGTTGGGTCGGTCGACCGGAAGGGCAAATCTGCTCTTTCCTGCTGCCAACGGGCAGAAATTTTTTAGGGTTATAAACACCCCTCATTTGAGCTTGTTTTAAGCAAAATTTCAAGAGCAAATTTTGTCATCTTTATAAGTGTTTTAGCTACAAGTTTTAAAAGAGTTTTTAGGTTTAAAAGTTCAGTCTTCATTTGTTTTAAAGTGTTAGAAAAATCAAAAAAAAATAGAGTATTAGGGAATTGGTTTTTGATCTTTATTTCAACATCTATCTTGTGATTTTCTCAAGTATTTTTCTTTGTTGTTTTCATTTCCAAACACTTTATTTTCTCACACTTGAGCTTATCTATCTATCCTATCTATTAGGATCTGTTTTGTGAGAAAATTAGTTTGTGGTTGTTGATACCATCAAGTATTGTAAACCCTCCTTTCTTTATAATACCCCTCTAGTGAGAGGTGATTGTGTTGATATCCCTCTTAGTGAAGAGGTGATTGTTGAAGTGGTGGCTTTGTGCCTTATCCCTCAAGTGTGAAGTGATTGTGGTGGTTTGGCTTTGTGCCTGTCCCTCAATTGTGAGGTTGACATTGTGTTGGCTTTGAGCCTTGCCTCTAGTGAGGGGTTGTATTTATTGAGAGAGGAGTTATGTACCCCCAAGTTATATTTGCCCAAATCCTCAGTGGAGGCTCCCTGGGAAGTCCTGTGTGGACGATTTAGTAGAAATCCTTCTGTGATAAGGCGGGGACGTAGAACTGGGTGTTCGAACCTCGAAACATATCTTGGTGTTTGCATTTGATCCACCTTCTCTAAACTCTCTTTCTTATTTTGTGTCTTGCATTGATTCATATTGTTCATTCATACTTATATGCTTGGTATTGCTTGTGTGTGTGCCTCACTTGTGTTGAACCAAGAGAGCTTTACATAGCACCTCAACTCTTATTTAGAGGAATTTAGAGGAGATAGTCCAGAGCCCTTCACCGGGAATTCGGCTACACTCTTTGGTTACACTAAGTGTGTTGCAATTTATTTTAATTCCGCACTATTTGTCATTAGATTAGCCATATACCTATTTACCCCCTTCTGGGTATACTTTCACCAACAACCTCTAAACAAGAGGCTAGGCACAAAGCCAAAGTAAAAGAAAAGATTTACAACACTTGGTGGTTTCAACAAACCACAAACCAAATTTTCTCACTAAACAAGATCCTATAGATAGGATACATATGATAGCTCAAGTATGAGAAAATAAAGTGTTTGGAACAAAGAAAAATACTTGAGAAAATCTCCAAATAGATATAGAAATTTAGATCAAAAATCAATTTCCAAAATAATCTATTTTCTTTAAAATTCCAACACTTTAATAACAAATAAGATTGATCTTTTAAACCCAAAAACTCTTTTAAAACTTGCAGCTAAAACACTTCTAAAGATGAGAAAATTTGCTCTTAAAATTGTCAACTAAAACAGCTCAAAGAGGTGGGTATATATAGCTCAAAAATAAATCTGCCCGTTGGCAGCAGGAAAGGGCAGTTTTGCCCTTCCGGTCGACCGGCCGGTCGACCAGCCAACGGTCACTTTTCTGACTGTTGTGCCTGCGGTCGACCGCCCGGTCGACCAGTCCCCACCCGAGAGTGAGGTGCTCTCAGTCGGTCGACCGTGCAGTTGACCGGCCAAGTGGGCAGGCCTTTGTGTACGTCTCGTGCACATTGGTCGACCGTGACGGTCAACCGGCTCTTGATGCGGTCGACCGGACCAATCTGGCTAGGGATATAAGGATTGAAAAACTTGACTTTTTATTACCAATTAAATCCCATAAAATCACATAAATTTCACAAAAATAAGTTCTTTTATTATCTTAGAAATACAAATATGTGTGACTAAACTTCAACACATATTATAAACAATTTGAACCATTTTCGTGTTCTTGAAAATTTGCCTTAAACCAAAAATCATATTTTCCAAAAACTAGGATTTTGAAATAGAAAACTGTTTTCTCCAAAACTCATACAAATACAAAAATATGATATTGACATAACCTTGAAGCATATTGTATATGGATAGAATCCAATATACATGAAAGATATTATATCTATATTTTTGACATTAAATACAAAAATAAGTTTTAGTTAAAAACAAAACTCCAAACACATAAACAGGCTTTTCAAAATAAGTTTTTCTAAGTATATGAAGCATAGATTATATAGATCAAATCTAATATACATTAAAACTTGTAAACTTGTTTTGATTCTGTCTATTCATGAAAACAATATATTTGAACTAGAAATCCAAAAAGCGGTTAAATCGAAAACCAAATATGATACTTTAAACAAGTGTGTGTATGTGAACTTGAGTATATCAACACTATCTAATCTTTACATAAGATCTAAACAAACTAAACTAAATAAACCGAGATCTTCTTATAAAACTCTGTCTCCAAGTCGACTCGATCCAAACACGATCCAACGAACTTGACTCCAACCGAGTGCTAAATGCGATCTTGATGCGCAAGCTCTTGAATCACCATGTGAAAGCTCCAAAATACCTTTGTTGAAGCTAATCACCTACTAAAATCTTGATCAAATATCTGAAACTAAATATCACAAGATTATTATTAAACAATAATTACATGAGTTAATCATCATCAAAACTAGAGTGAAGGGTCTCTGGGCCAACAGTGGCTCCTCGTGGAGTCCTCACGACGTTTCTTTGAGAACCGTTCTCATAGGATTTTTTTCCTATGTGTGTGTCTCCACATGTATATCAATATTACACTTAGAGCAGAAATTTCAAGTTAATTAGGAATTTTATAAAACAAAATGTAAGAAATTAGTTTTTACTAAAAGAAACAATCATCTAGCTTGAAATATGTGGAAAATATTTTGAATGCAATTCTTATTTAAATATAATTTTATTACATATTTTCAATACATATTCTTCATTCATAAATTATTTTAAATTCTCAATATTTCAAATGTAATTATTTCAAGAAATTTTTATATATAAATCGCTTGCAGTATTCTTCCCAAACTAACTTGTTAATTTTTTTTGGTTTCTCAGACAACAAAACTCAGTATCAAAAGCCAATATCGCAAGATTTTTTTTCCTACCATTTCAATAACTATAAGGAAAGTATAATATCATGAAAATGGATATGGTATGTTATTGATGTAATAATTAGAAATTAGCCCACGACTGTCTTTCTGTTTATAAAGTGTCTATTAAATATGGTTAAGATTAGATGTTGCGCATGTGATGGACCGTGATAAAAATGATTCATATTCTCACATCCAGGTATATTATTAATAAATTGATTAATATTATGAAACTAAGAGAAATGTTAGAGGAATGAGAGAGAAAATCAAGAGAAATTGTTCTCAAATTTGTGTATTATTCATTCTTTCTTGTAGCCTTTATTTATACATAAAGAAGTATAGGTTATAAAGAGGAAGATGGAAAGGCCATCCACTATCCCTTACATTCACAATATGCATTTATAAGGAAGAAGGTGAAGAAATCACCCGCTAACTCATGCATTCACAATATTCATTTATAAAAAAGAAGGTGAAGAGGTATGGTGGTAATCCACTAACTTATGCATTTACAACACTCCCCTTAGAATGTCCCCCATCCATGAATATGCCTTGTTAAAAATCTCGCCAGTAAAATCAAGTGGGACAAAATCTGAACAAAAAAAGAGTACATATTCATATGCACTTGATGAGCATGTGATACTGCCTGGTTAAAAACTTTCCAAGAAAACCTAGTGGGATAAAAACTTGGACAAAGGAAAAAAGAGGACAGTATGTAGACCTACTGATGACACGCTCTCCCTGATGAAACAAACTTCACTTTCCGCATGTAACATCTCTGAGGCTGTGCATTTCAATTTTATGTACCAGCTTTATGAATGTCAATGTCGGTAGCGCTTTAGTGAATAAATCTGCCAAGATTGCCACTGGACCGTATTTGCTGAATACCAACATTACCTCTCTTATGGAGCTCATATGTGTAGAAGAACTTCGATGATAAAACCTCCTGTAATTTGTGCAATACAAGCAACATTATCTTCAAATAATGTTGTTAGAGTATCTTTTGTTGAGGATAATCCACATAATTCTCAAATATGTTGGATCATAAATCTTAACCATATGCATTCACGACTTGTTTCATGAATTGCAAGAATTTCAGAGTGATTGGATAAAGTGACAATCATACTTTGTTTTACAAATCTTCATGATATAGCGGTTGTTTTTCATTGAAAATTGATTCGGGGAAAACTTACAAAAGTGTATGAGGAGCGAAATTACAAGTAATTTTTTAAAGAAAGAAAAAGAAAATTATAAGTAGATCTCCTCTGAGATTTCTGGGGAAGTGTGCCGGTGGGAGTCTAATCAGCGCGCAACCACTTTGTCCCGTTGACGATGCGAGCGATCGATCTTCAAATGCTATTGGCTGAGAATTCCTTCTCGCCTGATTTTGGAGATTCCTTGAGAGGGAGAAAGATCTTAGGGTATTAGCACCCTGAATGGATCCTTGTAAGATTAGAGAAGTGATTCTCTAAATTCTTAGAAGTAAGAGAGTAGATCTCTTGTTGGCTTAAACTTTGAAGCCACCAAAGAAGCTTATGGTCTTCAAAAAGCCTCTTGGACTTGAATTTCTTCAAGCCCCCAGCCTAGCCTACTAGTGGGCTATTTATAGGCTCAATAGGAAGTTATGATTCCCTTGATTGTCTCCCCTTAATGAGGGATCATGGGTGTAACTCCCCCCACTAGGCCATAGGGAGTTATGATTCCCTTAATTGTCTCCTCGTAATGAGAGGAATCATGAGTGTAACTGCCCATTAACTCTCCTTAATTGGCTCCCTTTAATGAGGGATCATGGGTGTAACTACCCATTAACTCCCCTTAATTGGCTCCTCTTAATGAGGGATCATGGGTGTAACTACCCATTAACTCTCCTTTAATTGGCTCCTCTTAATGAGGGATCATGGGTGTAACTACCCATTAACTCTCCCCACTAACTTAGTAGGGCGGTTACTTTCCTCATGCGGAGCTAGCCTCTTCAGGCGAAGCTATTAAGAAAGCTTCCAGCGAAGCTATAATTAGCTTTAGGCGAAGCTAGAATTAGCTTCAGGCGAAGCTGGAAGTTAGCTCTCTGTGGAGCTATGAAGAGCTTCATGCGAAGCTATCAAGAGAGCTTCCAGCGAAGCTAGAATTAGCTTCTGGCGAAACTAGAATTAGCTTCAGGCGAAGCTGTAAGTTAGCTCTCTGGAGCTATGAAAAGCTTCATGTGAAGCTATCAAGAAAACTTCCGGCGAACCTAGAATTAACTTCAAGCGAAGCTGTAAGTTAGCTCTCTCTGGAGCTATGAAGAGCTTCATGCAAAGTTATCAAGAAAGCTTCCGGCGAAACTAGAATTAGCTTCCGGCAAGCAAAGTGATTAGTCACTAAAACTGCATAATTCATACCGCATCTTCACATTTATTTGATAATAAATTCTGCTAATAATACCTTACTTGCTTGATCCTAGGTTCATGGTGTGCAAATGAAGAAGAAGACCCTAAATCACCATTTAATAGTGATTAAAAGCCTATTAAAGATAGCCATTGACCTAGAGAGCTGATTCTGTACAAACCAGAGGCTGAAAAGACGAAACCAGGCGCAGGGTCGACAAGAGACAGACTGGACCGCGCGCGGCTCGAAGCGTCGTGCGCGCGGCCTGGGCCGCGTTTCCGCGGCCACACGGCCGCGGCGCGCGCGCCGCTTCAGGCTAGGGTTTGTCCCCTGGCCCCCTGTTACCTTGGCGCCTATAAATACCCCCTGGGTTTCCTTAGTGAGGATATGCAGAGTTTTAGGAATAGTTTCGTTTCCATTTTGTAGTTTAGGTAGTGTAGTGTAGTTTTTCTTCTTCTTCCTCCCTTGTATTTTTCATTTCTTATAAATCTTGTATTAGGGAGGGAGAGTGGTACATGTTGGGAAGCAAGAGTGCTTGTAATAGAAGGTGACAATCTATGAAAGGTGCTCTCTTACCTTATCTTTATTTTCTTCTCTCTAATCTCTTTTACATGTGTAGCTAACTTTTCTCTCATGGTAACTAACTACTAACCACTAACTTGCTAACTTCTTTTATGATAATCCACATGAATCTAATAGCCTCGTTTTGGCCTTGCTCTTGCAAGAGCCATTGATGGCTCATGATGATGGATCTAACTCTAACTTCCTAACTACTAACAAGCTTACATTACTTTATTTCATGCTTGCTCTTATTGGGTTTTGATAATTTAAGTGTAGCTTGTGTTTGTTTGTTGAGTTGGGTTGTGAAGAGTTACATATGGGTCATACTTTGAATCGCTCTTGAACCAAGGACTAGTGATGGCCAATGATACATGTGAGGCAACTATCACTAAGAGGTAAGCGTGTTGGTGGAATCATTAGTAGTTAGTACCCGTGAGTTTTCTTTCTCTTTTACTTGTTTTAAAAATACAACAAAAATCACAAACATATTCTTTTCTATGTTTCCCACTTCTTTGTGTTTCACCGTACTTCTCTTTTCATTCTTTTCTTTCTTTTCTTTTCATTCTTTAAAACTTTGAAGAACGTTTTAACAAACACGTGAATCAACCGGTAAAGCTTCTATCGCCTCCCGTCCTCGTAGATTCGACTCGTTTTAGCCTCTATGCTATAATGGAAGTATCGAGGAAGTCAAAGCACACACACTTTAAATCTTCATTTCAAAACATACACTCTTTGTGCGCGGTTTTCCCACGATCAAATTTTGGCGCCGTTGCCGGGGATAGAAACGGTTTGATTTCACAAGTTTGTTAACTTTTCTTCTTTGTTTTTTGGTGTGCAGGTTAAATTTTGCATTGCAGAAGTCCACACTTGCTCAAGTGTGGTCGGATAATTTCTTATACATTTATATACCCTGCTGTTAAATTTTTTTTATTATTACCTGTACACTGTAAATAATTTTAAGAATTAAAATACGAAAATTGGATGCTTTAAAAACGGTTTAGACATTTGCATCTAGGCACGTGTCAATTTTTATTCTAATATACTGTATTTTATTCTTGTGTTGTTGTGATATTGATAAGAGGTGTACATATGGCATTGCATATAGCATAGGACAAACACTTCAGTGATTTACTCGCTTTTTTGTGTTCATCTTATCTATATTGCATACTTGCACAAATTAAACTTAAGGGCAACACCCAATACAATATAAGGTGGGGAAGTTATTACCCCCTTAGCCCAACACCTCCCCACTCACACAACCCAAGCCTTAATAAAAATTTCTAGACGTTGGCCCCTAGGGACATCTCGGACTCATTTAGGAGATTGACCTAAGGGAGAAGTTGTTAGAATTTGACTCTTGCTAAATCGGTGTCTAAGATTGGGGATTGAGAGGCGAAATCTCGAAGAATAGTGGTTTGGCATAATTAGGCCCGTTGCTTCGGCACGGATACCTCCCACTGATCTTGTCCCTACCTGGCCGATTAATTCGTGGTCAGCTTCTGACAATAGACCCCCCGTGGACAGTCTAACCAGTTAGGAGTCGTCTAGGTCTAAGTCAACCCTAGCATAGGCTTGTTTTCTTTTTCTTTTTCTTTGTTGTTTGTTTGTTTGTTTATTTTTCTTTTTTGTAAATTGTGATATGGATTTTAATAACAACAATTCTTTCAATTATAATATGAATCCATATTTCACCCTGACCTCATTTGATTCGGATAACTCTGACCCGGCAATGTACAACATGAACCAACCATATATGCCGGGTTGGGATTATCCGAATCACTATGACCCATATCTCCAACCATATGACCATAATTTTCAAAATAATTTTAACTCTTCACAGAGTTCATGGGGATTCACCTACCCCGAGTCAAATTTTCAACCATCTTGTCCACAATTTCCACAATATTCATTCCCCAATTTTGATTCATATACTCCTTTTCCTGAACTACCAATTGAAGAAAAATCATCATTGGAAAGGAGTATGGAAGAGTCCCTACAACAAATGCAAAATTTGTTCAATTCACAATCCTTCCCATATCAAACTCCACATACTCCTTTTCTAGAGCATCCAATTGAAGAAGAATCTAAACTAGAAAAGCGTTTGGAAGTCTTTTGTGAAAGAATGCAAAACATGTTGGACTCATCCTCTCAACCAATTTTCAAGAGTCCTACTCATCTTTTCCAGTCTCACCTATTCAAAATGAACAAACTTCAATACTGGACTTGAGTATGGAACCCTTGCGTGAGTCCGAGCAGCAACCGCAAAATCCGATGGACTCACAAATCCACCATAATTTTCAAAATCACCTTCCATACTCATATTTTCAAGAACCAATTACAAAGAGTATAAAAGACATGATTTTGAATCCAAATTCTGTTACACGGCCTATCAGTAGGTTAGATTCACTTTTGAGCGAACTGATCAATGAGAGCGAGGAAAGCCTTTCTTGTCAACTTTTGACCGATTCTTATATCCCTTACTCTACTGATTGGACCCGTGAATCACGTCATTTTGGAAATCCAGCTTCAATTTCAGAACATACATTTGAACTTGACCAATCTCCAAGTTATGAAAGTCACCTGGATCTTCTGGCAAGTTATCCCTTCCCTGAAATTGAAATTGAACCTGAATGTGATCCTGAACTTCCTGTTGGGAACTCTATTTCACTTTTTGATTCAATAATGACTCCGGTATCTTTACCAGATTTTTCTCTATTTCGGAGTCAACGTTGAATCCTGTACCAGTACACCGTGAAATGGAATCACCAATCTCTCATGATCATACTTTATTCATGGGAAAAGTGTGTGAACATCACTTCTTAGGTTTGGACCCTATTTTTGAACCAATTTTGACTCTCATTGTTGACTCTCGACTGATCTGGGTCAACTTTCCGAGTTGGTATCGGGTTTTGTTCCTGTTCCATTTGAGTCCAAATCAATCATCTCTCAAAATCACACTTCATTGTTGGACAAGAATGTTGAAGAAAATGACTCTATAATTATTTTTGAAAATTTAAAATTAGATGGGGATAACTTTTTAAATAAGATCATTTATTCAATCAAAATTTTATTGGGTCATATTAGAGAGGTCCTTGGTGGATTTCTGGATGTCCACGATATCTTGATTGGGTCGCAACGCTTGGCCCAATCCGACCACCACCAGAGCCACCCCCTTAAGGTAATCTTCCTTCCCTCTCTATTTGTTTCATGTATTTACACATTCACGATGCATTGAGGACAATGCGTGAGATAAGTGTGGGGGAGGGTTTACTAACATAGTTAGTTTTACATTTTCTTTCTTTTACACTTCTTTTCAAAAAAAAAACTTTTTTTCTTTTTACAAAACTTTTTGAAACAAGAGAAATAGTTTTTGATTTATTTTTAAGAAAATTAAGATTATCTTAGGAATTAGGAAGACCTCAAATTATGAAATTTTAAACTGAGTCAAAATAATAAATCTTGTCTAAATTATAGGATAAGAAAGTAAGATTGAAAAGATAATTTGATCTTGAATTTTTTGCCTTAGATTTATGCACTCCACACTTACATAATTTTTGGGATTGAAACAAAGACTGAAAATGTCATAAAAAATATATATTAAAAAAATTATGATAATAAAAATCACTTATTAAAGTTGGAATCATGCCTCAAGAAGCATGATTATTCATACCTAAAATGGTGAACAAAAAATAAAATAACCCCTTTAGTTTTGTGGCCTTATTTACTCGAGTCCTTAAGTCCGAGGGATGTTTTCTCATCTGATGCCCTAAGACCATCTGGTTTGGGAGTCACCGGCTAAAGGCTCACTACCTGGGTAAATAAGAAAGCCTAAGAAAGCTAAGGGAAGAAAAAAAAAATATCTATATATATAAAATAAATAAATGGCATGAAAGTTTGAGTTGATATCCCAAAAATCTTCACAGTTCACAAAGTGCATATTTTTCTAAGAGTTTTATGAAAGATCAAAGAGTCAATTCAATTTTAAATACTTACATTTAATTTATAACAAGATTTTTTGCATTTTAACTTAGTTTAAGAAAGAACAATTTCTGGTTAACCTCTGACGTTGGATCACTTATATTTTCACAAAAATACTTCAACACTTTTCTCTATTTCAAAATACGTTTTCAAAATACTAACATTTGATTTCTTTCTTTATGGATTTTGTGGGTGTAATCCGCTGAAAACCCTCAGGAGACAAAACTCCTCCTCTAGGGGAAACTTAGAAGTTTAACGGCTTGTTGCACATGCTCAGTGCAATTGCGTCACCTGCGAAAGTGGTGTAATAAATCCTTAGTTTTTATATTTTGCTCGGGACGAGCAAAAGATAAGTGTGGGGGTGTGATTAGTCACTAAAACTGCATAATTCATACCGCATCTTCACATTTATTTGATAATAAATTCTGCTAATAATACCTTACTTGTTTGATCCTAGGTTCATGGTGTGCAAATGAAGAAGAAGACCTTAAATCACCATTTAATGGTGATTAAAAGCCTATTAAAGATAGCCATTGACCTAGAGAGCTGATTCTGTACAAACCAGAGGCTGAAAAGACGAAACCGGGCGCAGGATCTGACAGGAGACAGATTGGACAGCGCGCGGCTCGAAGCGCCACGCGCGCGGTCTGGGCCGCGTTTTCGCGACCATACGGCCGCGCCGCGCGCGCCGCTTCGGGCTAGGGTTTGTCCCCTGGCCCCCTGTTACCTTGGCGCCTATAAATACCCCCTTGGTTTCTTGAGTGAGGATATGCAGAGTTTTAGGAGTAGTTTCATTTCCATTTTGTAGTTTAGGTAGTGTAGTGTAGTTTTTCTTCTTCTTCCTCCCTTGTATTTTCTATTTCTTGTAGATCTTGTATCAGGGAGAGAGAGTGGTACATGTTGGAAAGCAAGAGTGCTTGTAATAGAAGGTGACAATCTATGAAAGGTGCTCTCTTACCTTATCTTTATTTTCTTCTCTCTAATCTCTTTTACATGTGTAGCTAACTTTTCTCTCATGGTAACTAACTACTAACCACTAAATTGCTAACTTCTTTTATGATAATCCACACGAATCTAATAGCCTCGTTTTGGCCTTGCTCTTGCAAGAGCCATTGATGGCTCATGATGATGGATCTAACTCTAACTTCCTAACCACTAATAAGCTTACATTACTTTATTTCATGCTTGCTCTTATTGGGTTTTGATGATTTAAGTGTAGCTTGTGTTTGTTTGTTGAGTTGGGTTGTGAAGAGTTACATATGGGTCATACTTTGAATCGCTCTTGAACCAAGGACTAGTGATGGCCAATGATACATGTGAGGCAACTATCACTAAGAGGTAAGCGTGTTGGTGGAATCATTAGTAGTTAGTAGCCGTGAGTTTTCTTTCTCTTTCACTTGTTTTAACAATACAACAAAAATCACAAACATATTCTTTTCTATATTTTCCACTTCTTTGTGTTTCACCGTACTTCTCTTTTCATTTTTTTCTTTCTTTTCTTTTCATTCTTTAAAACTTTGAAGAACGTTTTAACAAACACGTGAATTAACCGGTAAAGCTTCTATCGCCCCCGTCCTTGTGGATTCGACTCGTTTTAGCCTCTATGCTATAACGGAAGTATCGAGGAAGCCAAAGCACACACACTTTAAAACTTCATTTCAAAACATACACTTTTTGTGCGCGGTTTTCCCATGATCACAAAGCTAGAATAATCTTCAAGCAAAACTGTAAGTTAGCTTTCTATGGAGCTATAAAGAGCTTCATGTGAAGTTATCAAGAAAGCTTCCCACGAAACTAGAATTAGCTTCCGGCGAAGCTAGAATTAGCTTCAGGCGAAACTATAAGTTAGCTCTCTGTGGAAAGCTTTAAGGCGAATCTAGACAAACTTAGCCTCTCAGGTGAGGCTATCCCCTTGGGCTCATGCGATGCTAAATGTTGAGCTAACTCAGCATCTTAGGTCTGCTTTGGTCTCTTCAAAGGCAACCTTTGAAAACACCTAGAGGGGGGTGAATAGGTGTAAATGCTAATCTAACAATTTTTTAAAACAAGTATGAATGAATGATGCAACGATCTCCCAAAACAAGACTAAGAGCCGAATACCCGTTGAAGGGCTCTGAACTCCTTCCTCGTGATTCCTCTAGATATGAGTTTGAGGTGCGTATTGCAATCTTGTTGTATGAGTAATGATCGACAATGTAACAAGAAATGACTTTGAAGCAATTATGAAATGCACACAAGATATATCACAAGGTATGAAAGCATAGCAATAATACAAGCAAGAAAGTAAGAGCAATAGAGAGCAAAGAGAAAATCAATCGCAAACACAAAGTATTTGTTTCGAGGTTCGAGCCACCGCTCTACTCCCGCCTTCACCGCCGTGAAGGGTTTTCACTATCCACCGAGGACTTTACAAGGTCTACCGAAGACCGGAGTACCGAACTTCACCACTTACAAACCTCTACCGAAGAGGTATCTCAACAAGAACAAGAAGAAGGAACAAGTAGTCAAGTGATCACCAAAAGGATCACAAACTTCTTACAAACTTTCTCTTTACAACTTTCTTATAGAATGAGGATGGGAATTTTGGCTCTAGAAGTGTAGTGAGAAAAACAAACTCAGTTGTAGATGAAACTTGCTTGAGAACACAACTGAAAACCAATAGCCAAGAATGCAAGAGAGAATTGAGAGCTTTGAAACTTTTTCTTTCTTTTGAAAACTTGTAAACTAGGGATTTTTCTTGGTGTCTTTGCAAGAAACCTATCTCCTTTATTTATAGGGAGAGGAAGGGATTAAAACACATTTTAATTAAGCTCATTTGATCCAAAAATAATCCCAAAAACTCAAGGAAGTTCTGCCAAAAAATAAATCCAAAAACAGATTTCAGAAAATCACCAAAGAGGAAAGAGCCGTTGAGCTCTGGCAGGCTTGGCGGTCGACCGTCCCGGTCGGCCGTAAGCCCTGCTGGCATATAGCCATTGGGCTCGTATAACGGCCCCAGGTTTAATTACCACAAAATTCCATGATCATCAACTCTAATGCTCGTTAATCAGGATATACAAGAGAAATTTCGGCTAACATCAGCCTACTTATAGATCTCATATTCATCATATAGTCAATCCCAAGGTCCATCACATAAACATATACAGAAGAGTGCTCCCATGATATACTATTCTAACACATGGTGACTAATAATATCAGAGTTTACATCCTACAATAAGTACATACATTAACTCAGGAGAACCTCCTTGTAGCTCTAAGTCGAACCTTCGCCTTGCCGTGACCTGAAAATAATCAATCTGTGGTGGGGTGAGCTCAACAGCTCAGTGAGAGAAGTCATTCAAAATAAAGTTGTATGATACTACCATTGTACTTGAAGTATTAACTGGTTGAGCAATGTCAAAAATATCAGTTTCAATACTTTCTACTTGAGTTGATACTGCAGTTTATAAATCATAGACTCTTTCTATTATCTGTTACTTTCATAAGTACTCTTCTGGGTACACGTGAACAATATTTTATTATTATACCATTTCAATGATTTTGCAATACTTAACCTACTCGTGGTCTCTTATAATCACTCTTCCGGTTTTCAGTTTGTAACATGTTCGTATTACATATATATATAGTCATGATCACAACACAACTCTTATTGAGCCTAATCTTACTCACTAGATTAGTTGAAGTATGGTTCAATATTGCACCTTCCGCAATATACAAATGACATCACACACTACTCATGATAGTATCTAATTATGAACGTGTTCATACATGAAGAAATACGAAATACTCACATCCATATACTGGATGTCATAACAATCATATCCATGTACCGGATATCATAAACAATCATATGCATGTACTAGGTGTCATACCTATTAACATCCATAATTCGGGTATCATAAACAATCATATCCATATACATACAATATAATCTCCCCTTCTACGCCTCCGGTTCAACCCGGTCCCTTCCTCCGTAAAATCTCCCCTTCTACGCCTCCGGTTCAACCCGGTCCCTTCCTCCATGAAATCTCCCCTTCTACGCCTCCGGTTCAATCCGGTCCCTTCCTCTAAACATGCGATAAATTCATGTAATAACCACATGCAAGAATTCATAAGATAATGTCAACATAGGAATTCACATGGTTCCTACTTTACATGATGCCAATAATAAGAAAGACATTAACATGTATAAGTAACCATTTATTATACTAACAACATGCAAGCCTTTTTAAGATAACTAACATGTTATATCATTCCAATATATGTGTAGCCAAACATGTGCATGAGGTCAAGTATGATGCTCATTCATAAAACTATTTCCTTTTAAGAAGCATGTGTTAGACTACAATGCATACACAATAACGTGTCAATCATGTACCCATGTAAGCATCCAACTTAAGGATCCCCAATATCTCACCGGTCAAGTTCTGACTCGTAGTACCGGTATTCGCTTTTCCTAATCATAATACTCATTCACCACTATCATATAATTAACAGTCGGGATTAGTCATCATTTGCCTCTTTTATCCTCCGGCAAACTGTCAATTGGTTACAACTTGATTAAATCAGAATCTTCTCATTATTTCTGATACCAGTGATAGTTACACGACAATTCTGATATTAATGAATTATTACACTTTTAACATCATAATTGTCCTTTATTTCACGTAAGGACTGGTTTTAGTACTTTTATTTGGTACAGCCCAAATTTATCCCAGGTCCTACTAATACAGGTGTTAACGCTACTGGCTTCTATACGACATATTCTGTTATTGCTTATTTTTATCTACTAGTTCCAGACCACACAGTCATTACTAGTCAAATCATCATCTGCGTTTGCATATGAATCAAACCACACACATATGTATATGCGTACACGTACACATATCACTTACCCATACTGGATTACTAATCTCATTGACACGCCGCATAATCATTCGTCCGTCTTACTAACCTTCAATTATTAAGGTAATTGTCTAACTCTTACCGGTTAGATATAATCGGTGTCACTATAAAGATGTGACTTTCAAGCTTAATAGAGGATTCCAATGTTCTGCTAAATCAATTACAAGAATATCTGAAAGTCTCTGGTATATCGAGTAGGCATACCACAATACTAGTTCAATACTACCGGTATTGTTTTGTTGATATCGAATTATTCATCATAATCGATATACTTAATATTAAATTGTCCGGTTTACCCAATACTGACTCTAACAGGTTTTCACCAGTTAATCACTCGGTTGATACTTTGCAACATCACCGGTCGTCCATTATCTGATAATCATTAGACCTGATCTTATAAGTAGTTTTCATTAATAAATATTAATCGCCAAAAATGCGATATCTACTAGCGAGTTCTGGTTCAAAGGTTTTATTCTTCCACCTCTCATTAGGTTCGATAAATCTTAACTATTTATCTATCAAATTGCTTAATCATGAAACACAGCAAATATGAAAACAGTATTCGCAAGGTCAATACTCACATACTACATCACATTTGAGTATTCCGCGTACTTAGCTTAACAATAAGCTTTGACGTTCAAGCTATTTATGGAGCATGTTCGGTAGTATTAGGAATTCAGTTACTCTAATTCAGTTCGTTATCAATTACTTGATTAGTTCCATCATTATCGGTTCGCGTTCACAATGGCTAATTAACAGAAATGTCCCGATTCCATCCGGGTTATCAATATTTAACAAAACCTTCAATACTTTAACCTGTACGTTATTTCTATCATACTGCATCAATTACATGTATCCCAATTGACAGAGTTTTCCATATCGCGGTTACATCGAGTTACTCGAAGATAATTTCCAATCTCATTTGCTTAGTTCAATCCTAATATCAACTTAAGATTCTGCTTATACCAGTATCAACATAACTGATTCTATAATTATCCAATCATGGTTGATGGGTCTCAAGTGATCTTTTATCTTAATTGTAATTATCTCTTTATTAATAAATAACAGTCATGATCTGTAATCGGTTCCCAGTTGTCACTGTTTAGTCCACTCACAGAGTGTACCGGTGTTAACCAATTGCCATCCGATTATTATTATCCTTAACTATTACTTTCATAACAGGTTAGACATCACCTGCATATAATATCGATCTTCATCTAACTATCATCGTTATTACATTAATAGTCAATACACATGCAATCACAGTGTAATGGAATCGGAGGTAAACTTTACCCACTTAATGACTTTCAGGTTGAGTGACATCAATATTCATCACAGACGGGTATATGTTATTAACCAAAATTTATACTTTACCATTTCTATCAGGACCCAACACTTAATTGTTCGATTCTCAATCCTAGCAAATACTCGCAGCATATACATGATGCTCAGAATTTCACAAACACATAATTTATGTGGCACACGCCTATGCGCAATCATTTTAATACACTTACAGACTCTTAATGGTCATATAATATGAATTTTAAATAACAATTCTCAATTTGGTATCATACCTGTATTAGGTTCACACACATATACATAACATATCCGTGGTTCGTTATTCGGATACTCTATTTGGATTTCGGTTCCATAACACCAATTCACTTTTACAATAACTATCACAATCATCTTTATAATAACGTAACCTCTTAGTTTCATGGATCCATATTATCAATAATTTCCCATCAACAATTATTTCTAAATTGCGAAAAAGTAAGATTTAAGTTAGGACTTCCACTCACCGGGTATACCGATAATTTCGAACACCCAATACCATATACTGATATGCCAGATGTGTAGCTCTCGTTTCCACGATCACAACGGCTCAAGAATCGTCCGAATCCGACTTCGGATGGCCAAGATATCGTCCGGAAACCAAAACCAATATAAAAGGTTAGATACGTAATAACTAAAAATAATAAGGGGCTGTTTGTAATTTTCCAGGGGCCCCAAAGTAATTATTTAACCTCACTGGGCCTAAATGTAATTTTACCTTATAGAAATGGGTTGGATTCTTAACGGGTCGGGTCGGGTTTACTTTAAAACCCAAACCCGAAACCCAATATGGGTTTTCCCCATACGCAGCGGCAGCAGCCGCGCGCTGCTGCTGCTCCCTGCGGCCGCCGCGGCCGCCGCCGCCCAGCCCGCGGTGGCGCGGCCGCCTCCTCGACGCCGGCGCCGCTCCGGCGTCGCTCCGGCGACGCTCCGGCGTCGCTCCAGCCAACCCGCGAGAGAGAGAGGAGTGGGAGATAAAGAGAGAGGGCAGGTGGGGGCTTGGTGCTCCCCCACCCCCATGCCGGCCCACGCCGGCGCCGCCGGCGCCGCCGGTTCCTGGCCTCCGGCCAACACCCACAGAGAGAGAGTGAGAGTGAGAGAGAGGAAGATGAGAGTGAGAGAGAGAAAGAGAGGAAGATGAGAGTGAGAGAGAGAGAGAGAAAGTGAGTTTTTATTTCTCTCTCCCCCACCTACTCCCACCTACTCCCCATACTCCCCATACATCCCATACCTATTATTTATTTATTCTTTTATTTTTATATTTTCATTTTCATTTCCAATTTATTTAATACAACCAAAAATAGGTATGAATACCAATACCCGGTATTTATACGAGTATTTCATACAGTGAATACACCCAGTATTTAATACGATCAATTCATGCATCATATACATCCATGCATAATTCTAGGAAAATATTATTAGCTAATAATATTACTTTAACTCAGGGTTTAATAATCCGTGTGTTACAGCTCGGGTCGACCGGTCGGCCGCCCGACAAAAAATAGAGAGCAGAAACTTTTGGTCGGTCGACCATTCGGCCGACCGACAAAAAACAGTGAGCAATCTGTTTTCTGCCGGTCGCCCGGTCGGTCGGCCGTCAGACGTGCACAAGCGTGCACGTCCTGACACAGGATCCGGTTGACCGGTGCGGTCAGCCGGTCCAGCCTGAACAGAAAATAGAGAGGCATTTGGACTTTGAAAATTTTCAGAATAATTTTTGTAGGAAAATTTTACTAAGTATCATGCTGGAAAGATAGAAATACATGATATAAACAAGATATAAAATTTGTAAATATTGAATCATGTATAGAGACCGAGGCATGAACTTTAAACAAAACAACAAAACTAAAAACTGTATTTTTGAAAAAAATGTGTGTGTGTGTGTGTCCTAGAGCCAATATTCTACAATCTCAAACTTTAACAAACTATTTCTTACATTGGTTCTAATTGACTACAAGGTCTTCAAGTGAGCTTCTCCATATGTGATCTTGCAAAGCTTGATACTTGAGCCCGAAATGAGGTGACTTGAGTCAAAAACACCTTCCTTTAGGGAAGAATGCTCCTAGAATTATTAGAACCCTGAAACACACTGAAACAACAAACATGATTAGTACAAATAACTATATATGTTTTGTGATCATCAAAACACACTAAAACAGGTGATTGTAACCTTGGGCCAACAACCTTGGCTTACTGTCTGCTTCACTAGATCAGTAGAATCCAAGTAGCTGATTTGTCCCTCCGGGATGGGTAGAAATTGGTCGTCAGCTTGTCTGCGACTTATCTTTTGTAAATGTCGACAAGTTAGACGTCATTCAGACCGTTTAAAAAGCTGTCTGAGATTTTGTCTTTTTTGAGTGTCAACAGCGGTGTCCCTGTACATGAAGACATAGCATATTTGTGATCTTCCTTTATGAGAATCAGAGAGATATCCAGTATCCACATATCCAACTAAAGATGACTTTGATTCTTTGGGTCAAATTAACTGCTCCACATAAATAGTGAAATATTTGTTTGACACCATTTTAGTGTCTTCAAATTGGAGCAGAGCTATATCTTGCTAATAGCTTGACTTAAAATACAATATCTGATCTCAATATCTGATCTTGTACAATTTGCAAGATATGTAAAAGCACCAATTGCACTAAGATATGGTACTTCGGGACTAAGAAGTTTTTCACCCTCTTTAGGAGGACGAAAATGATCTTTTTTTAGATCAAGTGATCATACAACCATCGGAGATGTTAATGGACGAGCTTTATTCATATAAAACTGTTTCAAGATTTTTTTTGTGTACGTTTTTTGATGAAGAAAAATTCTTCTCGAAAATGCTCAATATATAATTCAAGGCAAAATTTTATTTTTCCAAGATCTTTCATTTCAAACTATTTTTTCAAATAAGAGGCAATCTTTATGAGTTCTTCAGGAGTCCCTGTAAGGTTCAAATCATCAACATATACTGCGAACCAATTTTCAATTTTCTTATGAATATACATTGACAGATGGGATTATTCTCATATTTTTCTTTTAATAAATATTAACTAAGACAATTGTACCGCATGAATCCCGATTGTTTTAATTCATATAAGGATCATTGCAGCTTCACTGAGTATAAATTAGAGGATTTTGAACTATATACATTAGAAACCTTGAATCCTTCTGGGATCTTCATATATATGCCATTATCTAATGACCCATACAAAATGTCATAACTACATCCATATGTATAGTCTTTCTGAGACTATCAAAGTGACCAAATAGCGAAAAGTAGTAGCAACCGTTACAAGAGAGTAGGTTTTCGATAACCAATTCCAAGTCTATGCAGGAAACCTTGTGTTACGAGTCGAGTTTTGTATCTTATAATATCATTATTTTTATTAGTTTTTTGAATAAATACTCATTTGTATCCTACAGACTTTATATTCACAGGCGTTTGGACTACAAGTTCAAATACTTTATGTTTTGTTAAAGAATCTAATTCTGCTTGTATTGGTTCTTTTCATTTAGTCAACATGTCTGCATCGACACTCTTTGATGGTTTGGGGTTCAGAATCCTCGTCACTTCTAGTGATTTCAAGTGCTACTGTAGAAGCAAATATGTCATTAACAATAATGTTATTTCTATCTCATATATCTCCAGTTGATACATAATTGATTGATATCTTTTTATTTTTAGGTTCTTGTATCTCTTCAGGGATTTTTTATTCTTTATTCATTAATTCTATTGCATGCTTTGTTGTATGTACTTTTCTGGAGTACCCGTGGATTTTTTCAGAGTATTAATTTTCCTATTCAATTCTTGCAACCTTCTATTTTGGGGAATCATATCTTTTGCATTGACTGGTCTTCCACACTTCAGATGTGCTTTAGACTCATTTGCAATAGTATATTCCTTCCGGGACATTGATCTTAGCTGGAGTATTCATTATCGATATATGTGATTTTGTTACTTTTTATTGTTGGTGAAAATGTCTTATAATTGATTTATAATACTTTGTAAATAAATAATCTTTTAAACATCAAATTCACATTGATTAATGTGAGGATCAAGATGAGACAAAGTTATAGTTTTTCAAGAAATTTCACGTCGTTTTTCAGTCTTCGACTTTTTGCCCTATCGGCGGGAATGTTGTCTCATCAAAATAACAATCCGCAAATCATGCTTTAAAAATATCACCCGTCAGATGTTCAAGGTATCTTATTATGGACGGAGAATCAAAACCAAAATAAATCCCATGCTTTCGTTAGGGACACATTTTGGTATGTTGAAGGGGTGCAATTAGGACATACACAACACAACTAAAAACTCGCAAGTGACTAATATTTGAAGGTTGACTGAAAACTAGTTGTAAATATGAGTGCCTGTGGTAGGCCAAAAGTCGGATGTGAACTAATGCAGCAGCATGTAATACTGCATGACCCCAAGCAGAAACAGAAAGTTTTATTCTCATAAGTAGAGACTTAGCCATCAACTGAAGTCTTTTCTGCTAAGCCATTATGGATATGAATATGAGCAACATGATGTTCAATAGTAATTCTTAAAGATATGCAAAAATAATCAAATACTTGAGAAGAAAATTCATTGGCATTATTAAGACGAATTGGCTTGATTGGATAATCAGGAAATTGTGCTTGTAATCGAATAATTTGGATAAGTAATTTAACAAATGCAACATTACGAGAAGAAAGCAATAAACATATGAACATCTAGTGGAAGCATCAACTAAGACTATGAAATAATTAAATGGTCCAGAAGGTGAATGAATTGATCCATATATATCCACTTGAATTCATTCTAAAAAGTTTAAGATTTCATTGGTAATTTTAGAAGGTGATGGTTTAATAATCAATTTGCTTTGAGAACAAGCGGTACATGAATAATCCCCTAGTAAAAGAATTTTTTTAGTTCTTTAGCGTATGTCTATATGAATTTTCAATTATTCTCTGCATCATAATTGCCCCTGGGTGACCAATCGATTATGTCAAAGCATGAAGTTTTTTGGATCAGAGAACTTCTGATTCATTATAACATGTGATTTGACTGTTCTTATTGTTGCATGGTATAACCTAGATGAGAGGGCATGGCGCTTCTCCAAAATATGCTTCTGACATGAAATAATAGAGTTAATGCAAAAATATTCAACATTAGATTCATTTGTGGTTTCAATATGATATCCATTTCGGCAGATATCTTTAAAACTAAGCAAATTTCTTCTGTATTTGTTAGAATATAATGCATTACTAATATAGAGTTTTGTCCCTCCTGGTAACATGATGCTAACTCTTTTGGAGCCTTCAATTAAATTTGCGGTGCTTGATATAGTATTTACATAAGCTTCTTCTAAAGTTAAGCTTGTAAAGTAAATTTTATCTCGAAAGATAGTGTGTGTAGTTGCACTGTCTGTAAGACACATGTCTTCACTACTCATCTTACTGCTCTGACAAAAATAAATTAATGACAATCAGACAAATTATTTTATTCAGTGATCAAATTAAGAAAATATAGACACGACATAGGTAACAAGCACTACAAACAGAAACAAAATTTAATCGGTTGGGACACTCATCACCGTTCAGGAAGTTGAGTTTTTCACCTGAATCCATTAAGAAATCAAAAATATCTAAGTTTGTTATGTCATTTTCATTGTCAAGATCAGTAAAATTCATTTCTATATTCTTCCTCTTTTCCTTTGACGCTTGATAAAGCTCCACTAAATGTTTTGATGTACGATATGTATGAGATCAATGTCCTTTTATTTTACACCTATAACAAGCATCTTCATGATGATGATGCCCCTTATCTTCTATTTTCTTCTCCTTTTCTTACTTTGCCTCAATATTTGTCCACTTCTGATGGTGCGGTGTATTTTTGTAAGGAATATTTAGAGCATAGCGATTATGACCACTAACACAGAACTTGCCACAACCTCGTGCACGTCCACGTCCATGCCTATTTGTAAGATGATGTTGCATTCACTTCGGAGAATACAGTTTTATTCACTTCAGGGAATTGTGTAGATTCATTTGGACGTAAATTGTAATTTTTCATCAAAAACTCGTTATTTTGTTCGGCAACCAAGAGACATGAAATTAATTCAGACTATTTCTTGAATTTTTGCTCTCGATATTGCTACTACAGGAGCAAATTTGAGGTATGAAAAGTAGAATAAGTTTTTTCTAGCATGTCTTCTTCGATTAGGTTTTCTCTGCATAATTTTAACTTGGAGACAATTTTAAACAATGTGGAGTTATATTCACTAACTGTTTTGAAATCTTGTAACCTCAAATGCATCTATTCTTATTGAGCTTTTGGAAAAATAATATTTTTCTGATGGTTATATGTCCCTTTTAGATTAGTTCAAAGAGTTAAAAGATCTTTACCATGAGATATTCAGCTTTCAATCCTTCATCAATATGATGTCGAAGAAATATTAGGGTCTTAGCGCGATCCTGCTAGAATGCTTTATTTTCTATTTTAATTGTCTCTCCAAGATTCTTGGTCTCGAGATATACTTAGCGTCAAGGATCCATGATAGGTATTTTTGCCCGAGAAATCCAGAGCGACAGAATCAAGCTTTGTGATATTTAACATTTTGCAATTTATTCGTGTATGAAAAATATAAATATTAGTACAAAATTAAGAACATGTACTGGACGTATATAATATATATATATGTGTGTGTGTGTGTGTGTGTGTGTCTGTGTGTGTGTGTGTGTGTGTGTGTGGATGCAACTCTATGTCATTAAAAATAACTTCGAATTTTATTTTGTAAATTTCAAGTTCCATTAAACTATAATATATGACAATATGCTTATGTACAAAAATAGATGAAGTAAATTAAATTTCAATAAATATAGCTATTAAATGACTTATCCATTAAAGACTTTCATAATTTTTGATCTTCATAGTTTTATATAAAAAAATTCAACAACTAGGATTATTAGAAAATATTTTCAAAATTGTATTTGTATTTCAAAAAAAATCTTGAACAAATTTTAAAAGGATATTTAAAAGAATTCATAACTAACATATATAAAATCAAAACTAAGCATATGATCTTTAAATGAAAAAAACTCTAAAAGTCTACTTTCATATGAAAATGGTTTCATTAAAAAATCTAAATAGATGAAAAGGTACAACTAAAACAGAGAGCTCATGTCGTACTCGATCTAATATCAATCTCAATAATGTCAGGATTATGATGTGAATACATCGTGAAGGTTGATTAATGTCGAATTTGACAGTTTCTTTTTCTGAATCTATTTTGAGTCCGAGTTGGATTCAAGTTTTCTTTATTTTAATTGAGGTGTTTTGAGTCCGAATTGGATTCAAGTTTTTTTTATTTTGATTGAAGGAGTTTGTTTATAATTAGAAGAGTTTTATGGTCTATAAATAACCTCTCAGGGGTGATCTTCAATGTATTCCAAGAGAATCTCAATGAATTTATAATTCTTAAGGGTGTAATTCAATTAGGTGAGAGATTCGTGAGAGAAGATTAGATACAAGGGTTCGCTGTTCTTGGCGGCCATTAAGGGCTTGTAATCTTCTCAGTGTGAGGTATAAGTAATTCTTATTATACCCCCCAATAAAGTTTCTCCCCTTCTCTCGTGGACGTATACACAATATGTTTGATCGGTGAAATCATGTTATATTGTTTATTGGCTTTCTATCTACTTTAGAATATCTTCTTCTTCTCTTCTTCAAGTTGCCTTAGTAGATCCTGCAGTTCTTTTTCGCTGCGCCGCCCCAGTCGATCCAGTCATGGGGTATCCGACCCCTGAAATCACTATTTTTCATTGAAAATTCAATAAGGGAAAGCTTACAAAATTGTGAAGAGTAAATTACAAGTATTTCGTTAAAGAAAAAAGAAAATTACAAGTATCTCTCCTCTGAGATTTCTAGGGAAGTGTGCCGGTGGGAGTCTAATCAGCGCGTGACCACTTTGTCATGTTGACAATGCGATCGATCGATTATCGAATGCTACTGTTTGGGAATTTCTTCTTGCCTGATTCTGAAGATTCTTTGAGAGATAAAGATCTTAGGGTATTAGCACTCTGAATTGATCCTTGTAGGATTAGAGAAGTGATTCTCTGAATTTTTAAAAGCGAGAGAGTAGATCTCTTGTTGGCTTAAGGTTTGAAGCCACCAAAGAAGCTTATGCTCTTCAAAAAGCTTCTTGAACTCGAATTTCTTTAAGACCCTGAGCCTAGCCTACTAGTGGGTTATTTATAAGCTCAATAGAGAGTTATGATTTCCTTGATTATCTCCCCTTAATAAGGGATCATGGGTGTAACTACCCATTAACTCCTCCCACTAACTTAGTGGGGGCGGTTACTCTCCTCAGCCGAGGCTAGCCAGTGGAGGCGAGGCTAGCCTCCTCATGTAAGGCTAACCAGTGGAGATGAGGCTACCCTCCTCATGCAAGGCTAGCCAGTGGAGGCGACGCTAGCCTCATCATGCGACGCTATCCAGTTGGAGGCGAGGCCAACCTCCTCATTCAAGCTAGCCAGTGGAGGCGACACTAGCCTCCTCATGCGAGGCTATCCAGTTAGAGGCAAGGCAAGCCTCCTCAGGCGACGCTAGCCAGTTGGAGGCGAGGCTAGCCTCCTCATGTAAAGCTAGCCAGTTGGAGACGAGGCTACCCTCCTCAGGCGATGCTAGCCAATGGAGGCGAGGCTAGCCTCCTTATGCAAGGCTAGCTAGTTGGAGGCGACGCTAGCCAGTTGAGACGAAGCTAACTTATGCCAAGCTTCAGGTGAAGGTAGAAGGAAGCTCTCAGCAGAGCTATGCTAAGCTTCAGGCGAAGATAGGAATTAGCCTTCTGTACGGCTGTGTAGAGCTTCAGACGCAGCTATAATTAGCCTTTGGCAAAACTAGAATTAGCTAAGGCGAAGCTATAAGTTAGCTCTCTGTAGAGTTATGAAGAGCTTCATGCGCATCTATCAAGAAAGCTTCAAGCGAAGCTGTAAGTTAACTCTCTATGGAGCTATGAAGAGCCTCAAGGCAAAACTAGACAAACTTAGCATCTCAGGCAAGGCTATCCCCTTGGGCTCATGCGTTGTTAAGTGTTGAGCTAACTTAGCATCTTAGGCCTTCTTAGATCTCTTCAAACGTAATCTTGGCTTACTGTCGCTTCACTGGATCAGTAGAGTTTAAGTAGCTGTTTTGTCCCTCGGGAATGGGCAGAAACTGGTCGTTAGCTTGTCTGCAACCTGTCTTTTATAAATGTCGACAAGTTACATATTGTTCAGACCGGTTAAAAAGTTGTCTGAGAGTTTGTCTTTTAGAGCGTCAACAAAATATCCTTCAAAGTTTTCATAAATCCGCAATGGGATGGTTCAGAATTCAAAATACTTTAAATTGTCTCGGGTGTTCAAAAGAGTGAGCATTCACCAAGCAGAATTTCCCAAAAAAATTAGAACTGTGACTGAAAATTATTCAGAGGTTAGGAACATGATAAAATCAGTCTGAGCATGAGAATTCAAAGGGGACAAAAGAGAACAGATTTAGGAATCCGTCTGTTCAGAAATAATGTGGACATAACAGGTTAGGAATCGCTAGAAAAAGAATTCACTGTTCAGAGGTGATAAACTGGACATAACAGCGAGAAGAGTCTCTACCGGACTGGAAAGATAGATCTGAGTATCCGTCAGTTCAGAGGTGACGAACTAGACATAACTGATTAGGAATCACCAGACGTGAAGCCTTGTCGTTCAGAGGTGACGAACTAGACATAACGACAAAGAATGGTGAGATTGGATATTCGTCAGTTCAGAAGTGACGAACTGGACATAACCGATTAGAAATTATCAAACTCGGAGTGTTTACTGTTCAGAGGTGATGAACTAGACATAACAGTAAACAAAAAGGGGAGACTTGGCTATCTGTTGGTTCAGAGGTAATGAACTGGGTATGACCGATTAAGAAGGTACCAAGCTCGGAATTTTATCATTCAGAGGTGATGATCTGAACATGATGACAAAATGGAGGTGAACCCGGTTTTAGAGACCCATCTATGCAGAAGTGATAAACTGCACAAGATAGACTAAGACACCTTAAACTCCGAATCCGCTGCCAGAAGTAATCGCATTAATTTAGCAGCTAGCCCACTAGGGACTGCAACGGTAAATTGGATCTGGGCACCCATCAGTTCAGAGGTAATATAGACATGACCAACTAAGAGGCACTAGACTCGCAATTCGCTGTTCAGAAGTAGTCGTATTAACATGACAGTAAGAACTCCCGGCCCTGACGGAGGAAAGGAGAACAAAGTTATGGACTCGTCTATTCAGAGGTATTAAATTGGACATAACAGTTTGAGTACCAAAAAAGGAGAGATCTAGGCATCCATTGGTTCAGAGATAATATGGACATAACTGATTGGGAGTTACTAGACTCAAAGTCCTACCGTTCAGAGGTAGCGAACTAGACATAATGACAAAGAAGTAGTCCCTACTGCACTGAAAGATGAGACTTAGCTATCTATCGGTTCAGCAGTAACATGGACATAACCGATTGAAAAAATCACTAAGCTCAGGATTTCTACCGTTCAGAGGTGACAGGGTGGACATGACAGTAAAAGAAATAATTTCGCTGGGGGAAATAGGACTTGATCATAAACTCCATGCGAAAATTGGCATTTCCTTCGAAAATCATTTGAAAGAAATTGTCAGAGGTATATTGTTTACGTGATAACCAGAAAAGTCCATTGGGGACTGAAAAAGGGAATAATAGACTTCGAGGGGAATCTATCAGAAACTCGCTGAGGAGTTAGAAAAATAAATCCTATAAGAAAATATAGAGAATTTAGCATTCTCTATGATGTCAGAGGTAATCATTAACGTGACATAAAGAACTCTATGGAGATTCGATAGGGAGATGATTGTTCCCTGAAAAGTTGTCAGAAGTAATCATTAACGTAACAACCAAATTCCTTGCTAGGGAATTAGAAGAAGAGTTTATCTGAAGTGATCGTGACAACTTCTCCGCTTGGAAATTTGTATAAGCAACTTGTCAGAAGTGTGATATTAACTTGACAATAATTCATTTACTGTTAGAGATGTTTGAACATAACCGCAATTTGAGTGGACCGGTCATTCTATTGAAGAAAATGGTGAGTGAAGTTTGATCTGTTGGGGATATTAGTAAGATCCGTCAGAGAAAATTTTTACTGTCAGAGGCGTGAGCTTTAAGTATGAGAGTTCTGATTTGTGATTCATTTCATTGAAAAAATGAATGCAGTCTTTTGTGGTCTTACCATTTCATGGACGGGAATTGGTAGGGGACTTTGGTGAGAAAAGCGGGATCAGGTCCCTTAGGATTTTTAGCAAATCCTTAGCGCTCAATGGGTTTGGTATGTCTTTACTAATTACCGTTTAAGTTAGGCTAGCCATGCTATTCCCCTCAGCATGATGAGTTGTTGAGGATTTTATATTGGGCTTAGAAGCTAATGTTTTCCTTTAGCCTTATTCACCGAAGGCTTCAGATCGTGTCACATGAAGTGAACATTTATGTATTCCACTGGTGACTCCTAAATTCTCATTGGGGATTAAAGAGTTAAGTCTAAATTTCATGGGGAATCTGTCAGGTAGCTCGACATCCCTCGTGGAGCGTCACCTTTTGTTCATCAAGACTTTGGTTCTCAGCTGATCTTCTTGTCTAGATATAGAGTACAAACTTCACAGAGAATATATTGAGTAATGTATAATCCACTACTTCAGAGCAATTCAATCTACACTTATTTATTAATTCTAAGTCAACTCCACTTCAATACAATTCATGACCGATCCAAATAACAAGAGAGCCAACCTTCTAATAAAGCTACATCCTCTTTAAATAAATCCTCAAGATCAAATTAAATTCCTGTCTAAGTTATCGTCAAATAAAGAAGGACCAAGCCCGATAATGATTTTCACAAAATTCACTTATGTAACTATAATCACAAACTAATCAATCTCCAAATCAATAAGATTATAGTCTAAATCCATCATATCTAGATCTGAACCAAAGTAAAACGATGAAAAGTACTTATATCTCAGTAACCCGATTGAGAGTTCAAATACATTTAACATCGAGTATCTATCTGATCTTTAATCACAAAAATTCAACTTCCTATGGTGTAATAATTCATTGATGATAATCACCTACTCTGAAGAAAGTCATAATACTTTACAGGGTTAATAAACTCATTTTTTCTGAAATCTTTACTATTTATAATTTATCTAAATATTTTCCTAAAGAACAACGATCAGTCATCAAACCATTTGGATCTATCAATCAACAACTATATCCTAATAATATTCACATTGATTTCATATAGGCACAACCTGAATAATTCAAGAAAATATGCTAATTAATTTATACAATAAATAAATACAGGAAGTTTGATAGTCTCCATAATTATAGACAGTTATTGATTCAAACAATATACATATTTTCTAGGAGTAAATATTATATACATAGAACATTCGCAATAACTATATGCATGAATCAATAGAGCCAACTATTTATACAATGAATCAAATAAGAAAATTTACAATTTACTAGACATTAGAAATTTGCTGAGAAATTTAAATAGATGTATAAATAATATTTAATTTGAAAAGATATAAACACTCACAAGGCAATTCATTTTGTGTTTAATATATAAGAACGTGAACAATGATTAAAGTGCATGAACTGTAATTAAACTTGAACAAAAATTTAAATATAAAATAATATTTATTAAAAAAGGTAAAACACTCACTACAAAATTAAATAAAATCAATGCACAAACAAAATAAACACTTACATTGTTTTGCAGACATGTAATTCTAGTCTTCTCGGATCCAACATCTCTAGAGTCACGCGAATCAGACTCCGGGGTGCTCGAGACATCGCCCCGAAATAGATCAAATAATTTATGTGGTCAGAATATAGTCTAGAATATAATAATTTTATAAATCAGGGGTGGAATATAATGTTACTTTTTATTAAGTAGATCAGATCGGGTCAGGTTTCCAAGTGGGCCAGGTTAATTGGGTTATTGGGTTCGGGTCTAGTTTGCTTGCGGGTCAGGTTTGGACCGGGTCGGGTCTAACATGAAAGAGAATGTAACGCCCTGATCCCAAGGATACGGAGACGTTATGGCGACGTACATACACGAGGTGAAAACACACTCACGCGTACGTTAAGCCTCAGTACAAGCATAGCCTCCATATAGACAAGAGTTCCAGCAGGAAATAAGTACAAGAATACCTGTAGAAAGAGGTTAGTGATCATAACAGATAGGAAACACAGGAATAAATAAGATAATAGAAACAAATCACAAAGATACCTATGCATGGTCTCGATGACGAGTCCCCTATAGGAACCAATGGACTATCTGACAAAACGATAACTCAGATCTCCAACCTGGGCACGCAAACACAGGGTCGTCAGAAAGCAACCTAGTGAGTGATAAAATAAAGGAGGCAGTAATATGTGCTATAGTAATACAAGCACGGTACTAATATATAATACATGTTTATGTACTAGTGATACCATATAATAGAACTTTAATAATATGTAGAAATATAACAATGACATATTTTAATACCATCATCACCTAGCATGTTATCATCGGGTCATGTCCACAGTAGTCTCTAGTTTTTTACAATTTATAATGTTGTATAGTGGTGAAGTGATAGAAGTGAACATGCAGATGGGCATATGTAAGATAACCATAATACGGTATTGTGCATATACAGTAATGATGTCTGTAAGGTATACAAAAAACAGAATATATGTGATGCAGAGTATACATGTACATGAGTAGTATGCCACCACAAAAAGTGTAACATGTACCAGGTAAAGTAACAAAGTATACATGTAACATGATAGCGGATAATTTATCAGGAACAGTAACAAGTACAACTAAATAAGAGTATACATGTATCAGGTAAGTCATGATATTTATACAATAGTAACAATCAGTACCACCTGGTATTTTAATCAATCTCTTTCAGTGTCCAATACCATTGGCAGTTCATACTGGAGCCCGCACTCCAGTCGAACCCATCCGGACATGGCATACGGGTACCATTATCCAAACGAGAGAGTGACCAAATAACAAGTGTTTCCAACGTCACTGTTGTTTATACTGTGTTATTATATTAATTAGAAACCCATGGTCGAGGAGCTCTTATCGGGTAGGTGTATCCGGTACATACCTAGGTCACGGCTTTAAACAGACCCCTGGCTGCTGAAACCAGGGCCAGTCCTCTAAGGCTGTAACATGTAACGGGAACTCAATGAGTTAAAACAATAACGGGAAACGAGAGCTCATGAGCTATATCAGACGGTAGCTAGCACTACCCTGTCCCCTGCAGTGGGACAAATAATGGATCCAGACAGCCACCCGATAAGATCTAATCAACCGTCAAGTCTCCCCCATCCCCAAGTTCTCTTTATTATCTTTCACTATACAGTAGATCAGGAACAAGTACAGGATATGGTACATGTAACACAATAACATAACATAAGCTCTGTTGATAGCACAAAACACGATAACGGGAAACGGGAAATAATAGGTGTGAGATTCCACACATCGCATATCAACGGCTCATGTGTCCAGTAACGGGAATATCAATAGCAGTAACGGAAAATGTTCATGTACCGGGAATACGGGAAGATACATGCAACAATAATACATGCAATATGAACGGTGATCTATATGACGAATATATAAAAAAGCACTGCATGTATACCGGTAAATATATATATATAACAGTGATTCATGAACATGCTATACTAGGGTCATGTGTAACAGTGATGTGTAAACATGCTGGGTATCGAGCATCCATGTAACGATGATAATAATAATATAAAATGCGGTATTCCGTGAATTGGTGTATCCGTGTACCAGTGGAACATATATGTGTAGTAATAATCTGTGTAACATATCTGTGTATCACTAGTACATGTAATACCAGTGGTCAATGTATAATGTAATCCCATGTCCAGTGAACTACAGTAGCCGTGTAATGATGATACCAGTGTATGAAATAACAGTGTCTAACATTCATGTCTAGTGACAGTGTAGTGTCCTAGAGTATCTGTGGATCAGTGTACATGTAACGTAACTGTGATACAATACATGACATAATAGTGTCCAAGATATGGTGAAATAGTGGCCCGGATGTCAGTGGTACATGAACATGACATAATAGACATCCAGTATCACAATGAACGTCTTTTAGTTACTCAATACAGTGTTTTAATAATGTTTACAATTGATTAAATATTAACAATGGGGATTTACTGGCAATCATGTTTTATTTAAATAAAGCAACCAAGTTTAATCAATATGATAAAAATACAATTTAAAAACACTCACAAACTGGCCATAAGAAGTCTTTTCCACGATCGCAACGGATCCAGAATCGTCAAAATCGGACTCTGGATGCTCCAAATATCGCCCGAACACTAAAAGCATATCATATAGGTTAATTATGTAATAAATAGTGCAATTATGAGAAATTGCAAGGGATTTATATGTAAACTTACCTTTAATATGTGATGCGGGTTTGGGTAACTAACGGGTTGGATCCAGATCCACAAACCATACCCAATTAATTTAAGTGAATGGGTTATGGGTTAACGGGTCCCACCCAAGAGGTTTATTGGGTTCGGGTTTACACCCGAACCAAATCAATCACAGCAACACAGCAGCAGCAGCAGCTGTTGCTGCTGCCGCGTGCTCAAGCCGGCCAGCCTTGCTGGCCGGCAGCGAGGGAGGGGCCTGCCGGCAGCGGTCCAGGCCAGCGGCAGTCCCGGCGTGGGTCAGGGCGAGAGAGAGTGAGAGTGAGAGAGAGAAGGGGAGAGAGAGAGAGAAGGAAAAGAGGGGGGCAGGGGCTGGCAGCGACCAGCCCCGCCTCGCCGGCGGCGGCTCCACCCTGCCGGCGGTGACCAGAGAATGAGAGAGAGAGAGAGAGAGAGAGAGAGAGAGAGAGAGAGAGAAGAGAGGAGGAAGAAGGAGGAGAAGAAGAAGAAGAAGGAAGGGTGCGACGATCGGTTGGGGGGCGCGGTGGCGGCCGGCCACTGGCCGCGTGGCCGCCGGCGTCACTTGGCCGGGGTGGCCTGGCCGCGGGCGTGGGTCAGACCCACCCCCGACCTGGAACAGTGAGAGGGGGAGTGAGGGTAAGTGGGAAACAGATAGAGTGAGGGAGAGGGAAGAAGAGAGAGAGGGAGAGAGAGGAGTAATTGAGAGAGAGAGAAAGAGAGAGGGAGATTTTTAAGGGAAAGAGAGAGAAGAGGCGGTGGGTTAAGGCGGTGGCCTAGCTTGGGGAGAAGGAAGGCGATGATTGGAGGAGAAAAAGAAAGAAAGAAAAGAAAAGGAAATGAAGTCAATTAATATTTTAATTAATATTTAATTGGGTCAAAAATTGAACGATTTCCGAACGGCTCCCAAAAATTCTAAAAAATAGGAAATATTATGTGGAGGAAGAAAGTGAAATCATATTCTAGAAATCTTCTTTGGTTTGCAAGTTAAAAATCCTGGAGTGTATCGTCGATATCGGGCGACACCGGTTTAACCCGATTTTTGATAAATTCAGAAAAATTCTCAAAAATACCCTAGCGTAGATCATATGATTCTAAGACACATGGTGAAAGCGGATTCTAAAAATACAATTTCCTTTGTGAATTAAAAATCGTAAAGCCGATTATCGGTATCGGTCAACGCCGACTACGGAGATTTTCCAAAATAATCCAGAAAAATTTCAGAAAAGTCTAAAAAATCTAAAATATTGAAAAATGATATTTGAAACTGAAATCAGTTCAATCAGACGACCAAGGAGGTCAAGTCAATTTTGTACATCGTATCGAGTACTGATACTGTGATGCGTACACCAGGGATCAGGGGGTTACATTTCTCCCCACCTTACAAAAAATTTCATCCTCGAAATTTCAATTCAGGTGTGAGAATAATATTTCTAACCCCAAAGCCGAAACGTTACGGGTCCACAGCACTTCCGCTGCGCACTCTGATATCTATAAGAAACTCGGGATGGAGAAGTATTGTAGTGAACTAATATTAACGGAAAGATGCAAAGAAAGCGAGAAGAAAATCGGATATTCTGGTGAACAACTGGAAGTAAGGAATACAGAAGAGTCAAGGAATGAATTGTCAATGACAGTGTATTCTTGTACTCGTCGCTGGAATTCCCAAATTCAGATACAGATAAGTTAATCTTAACCTGATTGTACTGTTGGTAAGAGCCCAAGCATTGACCCAGGTGGTTACCCACACCAAGTGTGATCCTAAGCTCTGATACCACTATGTAACGCTCCGATCCCAAGGATACGGAGACGTTATGGCGACGTACATACGCGAGGTGAAAACACACTCACGCGTACGTTAAGCCTCAGTACAAGACATAGCCTCCATATAGACAAGAGTTCCAGCAGGAAATAAGTACAAGAATACCTGAAGAAAGAGATTAGTGATCATAACAGATAGGAAACACAGGAATAAATAAGATAACAGAAACAAATCACAAAGATACCTATGCATGGTCTCGATGACGAGTCCCCTATGGGAACCAATGGACTATCTGACAAAACGATAACTCGGATCTCCAACCTGGGCACGCAAACTCAGGGTCGTCAGAAAGCGACCTAGTGAGTGGTAAAATGAAGGAGGCAGTAATATGTACTATAGTAATACAAGCACGGTACTAATATATAATACATGTTTATGTACTAGTGATATCATATAATAGAACTTTAATAATATGTAGAAATATAACAATGACATATTTTAATACCATCATCACCTAGCATGTTATCATCGGGTCATGTCCACAGAAGTCTCTAGTTTTATACAATTTATAATGTTGTATAGTGGTGACGTGATAGAAGTGAACATGCAGATGGGCATATGTAAGATAACCATAATACGGTGTTGTGCATATACAGTAATGATGTCTGTAAGGTATACAGAAAACAGAATATATGTGATGCAGAGTATACATATACATGAGTAGTATGCCACCGCAGAAAGTGTAACATGTACCAGGTAAAGTAATAAAGTATACATGTAACATGATAGCGAATAAATTATCAGGAACAGTAACAAGTACAACTAAACAAGAGTATACATGTATCAGGTAAGTCATGATACTTATACAATAGTAACAATCAGTACCACCTGGAATTTTAATCAATCTCTTTCAGTGTCCCATACCACTGGCAGTTCATACTGGAGCCCGCACTCCAGTCGAATCCATCCGGACATGGCATACGGGTATCATTATCCAAACGAGAGAGTGACCAAATAACAAGTGTTTCCGACGTCACTGTTGTTTATACTGTGTTATTATATAAATTGGAAACCCATGGTCGAGGAGCTCTTATCGGGTAGGTGTATCCCGTGCATACTCGGGATCACGGCCTTAAACAGACCCCTAGCTGCTGAGACCAGGGCCAGCCCGCTAAGGCTGTAACATGTAACAGGAACTCAATGAGCTAAAATAATAACGGAAAACGGGAGCTCATGAGCTATATCAGACGGTAGCCAGCACTACCCCGTCCCTACAGTGGGACAAACAATGGATCCAGACAGCCACCCGATAAGATCTAATCAACTGTCAAGTCTCCCCCATCCCAAGTTCTCTTTATTATCTTTCACTATACAGTAGATCAGGAACAAGTACAGGAAATGGTACATGTAACACAATAAAATAACATGAGCTCTGTTGATAGCACAAAACATGATAACGGGAAACGGGAAATAATAGATGTGAGATTCCACACATCGCATATCAACTGCTCATGTGTCCAGTAACAGGAATATCAATAGCAGTAACGAAAAATGTTCATGTACCGGGAATACAGGAAGATACATGCAACAATAATACATGCAATATGAATGGTGATCTATATGATGAATATAAAACAAGCACTGCATGTATACCGGTAAATATATATATATAACAGTGATTCATGAACATGCTATACTAGGGTCATGTGTAACAGTGATGTGTAAACATGCTGGGTATCGAGCATCCATGTAACGATGATAATAATAATATGGAATGCAGTATTCCGTGAATTGGTGTATCCGTGTACCAGTGGAACATATATGTGTAGCAATAATCCGTGTAACATATCTGTGTATCACTAGTACATGTACCAGGGGTCAATGTATAATGTAATCTCATGTCCAGTGAACTACAGTAGCCGTGTAATGATGATACCAGTGCATGAAATAACGGTGTCTAATATTCATGTCTAGTGACAGTGTAGTGTCCTAGAGTATCTGTGGATCAGTGTACATGTAACGTAACTTGATACAATACATGACATAATAGTGTCCAAGAATATGGTGAAATAGTGGCCCGGATGTCAGTGGTACATGAACATGACATAATAGACATCCAGTATCACAATCAACGTCTTTTAGTTACTCAATACAGTGTTTTAATAGACGTCGGCAAAGAAACTGTGGAAAACCCTAGAAAAGAAGTACCTGACCAAGAGTGTGGAATCACGGCTGCAGCTTAAGAGTAAGCTGTATTTGTTCAGGATGCAGAGGGGGAGCACAGTGAATGAGCACATAAACCGGTATACGAAGCTTCTCACAGATCTGATAAACGTGGATGTCAAGGTAGAAGAGGAAGACAAGGCTGTCATTCTCCTGAACTCGCTCCCACCGGAGGAGTATGAGACATTCACCATGACGTTTATCAATGGTAGACAAACTTTAGTCTATGATGAGGTGTCGTCCGCATTGATGAGCTATGAGACAAGGAAGAATGAGAGACATTCTGGTCAGTCAAGCTCAGTGGCGGAGGCATTGGAGGTGAGAGGCAGAAATTCATCAAGGAAGGGTAGTGAGATGGGTGGAAGATCGAAATCCAGGCCGGGATTCAAAGACCTAAAAAGGAATCAGTGCATTTTCTGTAGAGAAATTGGGCACTGGAAGGTAGATTGCCCAAAGTTCAAGGGGAAGAAGAAGGAGTCGAATGCTGAAGCAAATCTATCGAAGGTGACGAAGACTCAGAGGAGTAGTTCACAGGCAGATGGAGAAGATTCAGACTCTTCGGGATTCTCTTTTTCAGTCAGTTCTCCCAGTGTTAGTAACTCATACAAAGATGAGTGGATTATGGATTCAGGAACAACAAACCATGCATGTCCAAATAGGAGCTGGTTCACCAGTTTTGAGAAGCTGGAAGGTAGCTCAGTGGTGATGGGTGATGATCACTCATGTAGCGTGGAGGGTGTTGGTACAATCCCAATCAGGATGTTTGATGGGATGGTTTGGGAGTTGACAAGTGTGAGGTATGTACCTCAGATGAAGAGAAATTTAATATCTTTGGGAACTTTGGAAGCATCGGGCATGATGATATCGGTTCGAGATGGCGATCTCAAGATGATCAAAGGCTCGATGGTTGTGATGAAGGGCGTCCGCCGAGGAAATCTATACTACTTGAAGGGTAGTACGATTACAGATCAGGTGGAGACTTCGGGTACAGATGAGGTTGGCCTGGGGATTCAGCAGGAAAAAGCCGGACAAGAAGAAGAATCTTTGCGAGCTCCTGCAAAGATGAAATCAGAAGAAGGTGCTGCTACCTGCAAGTCAGAAGGTGGACACAGGGTTCTGGACAAGAAGAAGGTGAGTTTTAGCACCAGTTCTCACCACAATGAAGGTCTTCTTGATCGTGTTCACGTGAATGTATGGGGACCTGCTAAGACGGCATCGCTTGGAGGTCACAGGTACTTTGTCTCGGTAATTGATTGTTCATCTAGGCAGGTTTGGATATATCCGATGAGACAAAGGGGTGAAGCCCTAGATGTGTTGAGGAAGTGGAGCGGAAGAATGGAGAGGCAGATAGGTAGGAAGGTAAAGGAGCTTCATATTGGCAATGTTGGGAAAGACATTGACCAATTCCTACAGTTTGGACAGAACACAGGAATTGCTACACACTTCTCAACAGGTACAGATGAGTTGGCTAAGGAGTTGGTCCGTTCCTTGCTGGAGGAGGTTCGGAAACTATTGTCTAATTCAGGATTGGACAGGTCGCTTTGGACTGAGGCGATTGAGTATGCTAGCCATCTCAAGAATCAAACGACTGCGATAGGAGGTAAAGCTCCATTGGAACATTGGTCGGGAAAAGCTCAAGATCACGGTGTGCTGCGGGAATTTGGAAGTCCGGCTTACTTCAGTGCCAAGAATGGCAAGGTGAATCCGCAAGCAAGGAGGTTTGTCTATTTGGGCATCAAGGAGAACAGCTACAGGTTGTGGGATCCCAAAGACAAAAGGATCGTGATGAGCAGGAATGTCACATTTGGAGAGGCTTCAGGGTTGAAGTCCATCGTCTCTCAGCAGGTGGAGAGGACGAAGACCAAGGGAGGATCGCAGCGGGTGGAGGTCGATGCTACTCCATCATCTCCAGGTAGTTCGGCATCAAAGGAGACTTCATCGGAAGTGACACCGGGTGGAGATCATGATAACAAGAGTGATGCTGAACAGGTTGAAGACATTGCTGAAGATGTCAAGTTGAGTGCAGCCAAAGGAACCAAGGTGAGACCACGTTCGTGGTTAAAGAAGGATGAATCTCAAGCTTGTGGACGCGACAAGCTCAAGTTGAAGGCCGTTGCTCTCCATGATGGTCAGGGGAAGGTTCATATGACTCAGTCTAACAGGTTCACTGCTGCAGGAACAGGTAACATTATTCGAGCTTGATGAAGCTCAGTTTAAAGAACTACGGTTGGCTTGATCCTTTTGGGCAAAGGTACGTAGGCAGCCGTAAAGGCGCAGCCATTGGTGATGCAACTCTTATGAAGCTAGGGTTGGGTTCTCGAGAAGTTATTTGGACCTTCACATAGAGGTGAAGAAGTGTGGTCAATGGAGCTTCACGTAGAGTTGAAGAGACTTCACGGAGAGGTGAAGAGACTTCATGTAGCGGTGAAGTGGTGTGGCCAGTTGGACTTCACATTGAGGTGGAGTGGTGTGATCTCGAAGAACAGTTTTATCTTCCGGAGAGGAGATGTTGAGCTTGCATAAGGAGGGGTGTGCATCCAGTTGAAGCCGAGGATGTTTGGTTGGCTCTACGCAGACTTGGTTGGACCATCAGAGGAAGACAGGTAGACTAGATAGAGCTAGTCAGTGGAGAGTCAGTGTTGGCTCATAAGGAAGTCTTCATGAGGTCATGAAGTTGCGGAGTAGAAGCCACAGTATGGTGATCGGCAGGTATGAAAAATTCTCCTAAGGTGAAGTGCAGGGAAGGCATGTACGATGTTTTTCCAGTGGATAGTTGAGCCAAAGATTCCAAGCCGAGATCGTGTGTCGATTTCGCCGAGATCGTGTGTCGATTTCGCCAGGTGATAGACTGGGGTTCGTTGGATGTCGGCTCAGATTTTGGAATCTTCGCCGAGGTGGAGAATTGTTGGAAAGAGGGAGATTTGTACTGAGGAAGATGACCCGGACCGTCAAGGGATTGTCGAGGAAGTCGGCGACAAGAGACGACGGAAGAAACAGCAGCAGAAAACAAGCAGCAGCAGCAAAACAGGTTCTCCGGTCGACCGGGCCGGTCGACCGGACGTGCACAACGTGCACAGGTCTAGGCGGTCGACCGGACCGGTCGACCGCAGGAGCCTGACTGACAAGGCCCAACTCTCTGTTGGAATCGGTCGACCGGACCGGTCGACCGGTAGAAGGGTCGGTCGACCGTTCGGTCGACCGACAGTCGGGTTTGGGCTGAAATCTGCAGTTCGGAAACCTGTTGTATTTAAGGGCTGCTAGGGTTTTCTAAGTAGAAATCTTGGAGGTAATCTTGTAGAAGAACCTGCGAAATTAGGAGGCTTAGGGTTCTCTTGTGTTGAGAGAGGCTAAGATCCATTGTAATCATCTTCCCTAAGTAAAAATCTCCCCTTTGATTGCCCCGAGGACGTAGGCACGTTGGCCGAACCTCGTTAGATCTTGGTTGTTTGCGATTGTTCTTCTTCTAGTTGTGATTTCATTGTTTTGGTGATTGAGATCTGGTTGGATCCTCTAAGGGTTGTTGTCTGTCGCGCACAACAGAAGGCGGGGAGGAGAATCACAGTTTGGGTGGAGGTGCGCTGGGGGTCGATTCATTCGTGTGCAGGAGAGAATGAATGCGAGAGGGACATGGGAGGAGGTTGTTTGTGTTGCATATGAAGGAAAGGAGAATATGAGATGAAGATGATGGTGATAAAGGGTTGACTGGTCGGTCGATCGACTGTCAAGTTCAAAAATATCTTAGTCTCTGTTTGTGGTTCGATCGATCGGGCAATCTACTGACAGGCAACGACTAGTTTTGAACAACTGCGATCAACCGGCCGGTTGACCGACAGTCTATCTCAGCTACAATAACGGTTAGTTTTCAAATCTGATTGATATTTAACTTTTCTACGATGAGTATTTTTGCAATTTATTGGGTCTAATATCTCACCTAATACCCTGATTCACCTCTCTAATGACTTTTATCATTTGCTTATATATATGGATCATTTATAGAGGATTAAAAATAATAACAACATATGTATTCAAGAAAAATCAAGTTTTTATTCAAGAGAAAAGTTTGAAAAATATATAGTTTTCAAGTTTCAAGAGCTCTCAATTTCAAATCAATTTATACAAGTTTTAAGCTCTCAAATTCATTCTTTTAAGTTGAATTTCTCTTACACAAACTTCTTGAGCTTCATTTCTCTATTCTATACTCTAGAAAGTTGTAAAGAGAGGGTTTGTGATCTTTGTGGTCACCAAGAGCTTGTAAACTTCTTTGGTTTTGTGCTACCTCTTATCTAAATGACTGAATGTTGGAGTTGTAGCTCTTGATCTTGTGTAAACCATTATAATTCCTTTGTGGAGATCCTAAGTAAATAGTGAAAATCTTTAATGTGAAGAAGACAGGGACGTAGAGCGAGTTGCTTGAACTTCAAAATAAATTTCTTGTGTTTGTGATTGCCATTTCTTTCACTCTTACTCCTTCTCTATTGCTTATACTTGTGTTATTGCTTTCATTGCTATTTACTCTACTTGTTATATATTGCTTGCATCATTCATGCTTGTCATCATCATTCAAGTAAGAAGGCAATTGTGCACCCCAACTGTTAATCTAGAGGAATTTAGAGAAGAAGTTCTAAAACTCTTAATTAAGAATTCGGCTTCACTTCTTGTGTTTGAGTTAACTGTTTTATTTTTAATTTATTTGTTGTATTTTCATATTAGATTAGCATATCACATATTACCCCCTCAGGTGAACTTTAACTTTTTTAAAGTAAGGATGTGCCCTTACGGTCAATCGCTGAAACGCTTATTAGCCACGAAAGATGAAAATGCCCTTGAGTGATCGCTTCACAAAATGCAGACAGCTTCAAAAAAATCTTATTTTTGAGGATTGCAACTATGATCTTAGTCTACACAAAATGATCACAGTATAAAGGACTACGACTATGATCGCAATCCTCACAAAATGTACTATTTATGAGGACTACGATCATGATCGTAATCCTCACAAAATGTCATGTTTCTGAGTTTTTATAAGATTATGATCATGATCGCTGTCCTCTTTACTAGAACTATGATCATGAATGCAGTATTCACAAAAATATCTTATATTTGAGTCTTTATGAGTAATGCGATACCATGATCACAGTACTCACAAAATGTCCTATTTCTGAGTTAGTTCTCACAGAGGACTGCGATCATGAACCGCATCCTCATATCAGCATCGCCATCATCAGCAGACCCCCATCCGCTGACATCGAATGATCCCTAATGATTTTCAGATCAGAATACAAACAAAACTCATTACGAGCACAAAAAAATGAGATCTGCAAAAGATCGATCCCAAAAAAAAATCCAAGGGCTCCTCCCCTGACCCTCGGAGGGGCTCCCCACCCCTTCCAACTCTCATGGTAACCTAACTGTGCAGTCAACCTGCGAATAACTCTGCATCATGGTTAAGGCTAAGGGAAGAGCAATGTTGGGGTGTTGGGGAAGGGTAAAGAAAAAATAAAAATATATAAAGAAGTAATGGTTAGGAGAAATCAGTTTATACTGACGTGGATGAATCTATAGCGAACAAATTATGAAGGTGAGTTTTTTTCTAATTATGAAGCGAAGTAGGTGGTTGTAGCAAAATTTTCCTTGATTCTATTAACTTGCTTAAATTTTTTAAACATCATATTTAAATGATTAAACGCTATATCTCAACTTAAGTCTATGGACTCATCTTCTTTTCTTATATATTTCTCCTCCTTCTCCATTTCTTTCTTTCAAATCAAGCACATTTCTATTCATTCATTTGTCATAAAAAACTAACATGAAATCATTTCCACATATGCTCTATAAAAAAAAATTTGAGAAAAATTTAAAAAAAATTATTAGAGAGATTTGAAAGAAAATTTGGTGAAATTTTGGTTTAACCATATAGAGAGAGAGAGAGAGAGAGAGAGAGAGAGAGAGAGAGAGAGCAGAAGAAGAAGAAGGAGGAGGAGGAGGAGGAGGAGAAGGAGGAGGGAAGAAGAAGAAGAAAACTTGAAGGAGAGGAAGGACAAAAAGTTTAGTGTTGACAAACTTTGAGTTAGGTCAAATAGAATGATGCATAAAAAAAAAGATGGGCATAACACGTAACACACTTTTATTTCATTCTAAATCAAGCTGGAATAGCAAGTTATCAAGATGTAGAAGATTTCAGAGGTAACCTTTGAATATTGAATAATGGGGGTAAATTTTTGGGGGATATATATAAATTACCCTTATTTAATTTATTTTTTATTTAGTCTTTTGTTTCCTTCTAGCTTTTCATTTTTGGTTTTTTATGGCTTTTTTTATTTTTTATTTTTCTCATATATACTTGACATTTTTAATTCTACTGTACACACTTTTAAAATTCTTTTTTTTCCTTATTTGTCCATATTTCTTTACATTTTTTTCTTTTCAATTCTCTCTTTCTTTTTTCGTTTTTTTCTTTTTACTTTAGAGTTTCTCTATTTTTTCTTTTTTCTTTAATATTTTCTTAATTTATTTATATATTCTACCTTTTCTATCTTCAATGTTCTTTCTAGATTTATTTTTTTTGTTTCTTATTCTTTCACATTTTTTACTTTCTATATTGTTTCTTCTTTTATTACTTTTTATTCTCTTTCATATTTTTATTTCATTTTTAATTCTAAATTTGTTTCTATTTATTAAACTGTTTCTTTTCCTTTTTAATATTTTTCTTCTTCTTATTATTTTTTTATTGAATGTTATTTTCTTCGTATTTAATTATTTTTTCACTATTTGTTTATGAAAATATCTATATCTTATGTTGAGTAGATAAATATAACTTTTCTAAATAAACAACTTAAATAAGAACATAAAATAAATCTTCATATCAAATTAGAGACAACTCAAATTAAAGAAAAAGGACATTCTCGTGCATTCAACATGCACTTTCCTAGTATTTATATGAACATAACAAATAGTTTAAAAATATTATATAATTAAGGCTTGTCTTAGTGAATAAGTTCAGACTGACTCTTGACATGCTGATACTCTCAACTTGTTCAAGCCATAGTTCCCTTGCATGATGCCCTTTTTCTATGGTCTTGGTCTTGTTTTGAAGCTAAAGAGAAGATCTACCAAAACACAAGTCTCATATCCTAAGTATTTGAGCACTTCATACACTAACTCTTAAAACTTGGACAAATTTCTTCTATAATGCTGATGTGCTGAGATCTCTCCAATTGTTTTCTAGGTGTTAAGGGAGAACTTATCAACATTACTTACGCGATGGAGCCCGGATTTAATGGTCAACCGACTTAATTCACCAAATGGATCTAAATTTTGGGCTTCTCTGAATCAAGTCGAGCTGATCCAAAACTCGCCCAATCTAACTATAATAGCGGGTTTTGAGATTTTTGGAACCCGACCCGAAACTCGATGAGCAGAGGGTAGCTCTTATTGTTGACAAAACTATCGTGAACTTTCTTTTGATTTAAAATATAAATTTTTTTTTCAAAATACAATAAATTATCACGAACTTTCAAAAAAGATCCAGAATTTTTTAAAAATTATCAAGAAGCCATAGTTTATATAATTTCCAATTTTCTTCATAGTCTATTGAAATCAAGTATATGTTCACGAAAATTTCTAAAATTTGCCCAGTTTGGTTACGAATAGGAAAGGCCCATTCAGCCCAGCCCGTTGAGATACCCGCTTGAGGGATGAAATCGGGGCCCATGAGTCCAGCCCATTTCTCGTGGTTCCCTGCACGCGTTATATTTTTCTTGTGTTCAACAGTTCCTCTCTTTTATTTACTTCCTCAAAAAAAAAAATGAAGGGAAAAAAAAAAAGAAAAAAGAGGGAAAAAAAAGAACAAAACATTTCCTCTCTTTTCACTGGCC
>JAVJIF010025239.1:0-52449 GCA_038442645.1 Agave tequilana | reverse complement strand
CTATCAAAGCCCACACTTGGAAGGAATTGGTCGAACAAGCTGAGATAGCTGAGAAGTCGGCTAAAAAGTTCGAGCCATCCGCCCCCAGAGGCAAATGGGGTACGAACAACAAAGGAACGCGGCGACCCGCCTCAGTCTTCCCAAGCTAAGGGGAAAGGATTATGTCCGTAGAGTTATCCGGAGACGTGCAGTCGAAGGCCAAAAGAGCGGCTTCAACAATCAGGAGCCCAGTTTCCTCCAAAATAGTACTCCTTCAGAGATGATCAGGTGGTCACGATATTCCATCTGCTCCACAAAGGGAATAAGCTGAAGCTGCCGGATGCTCGACGTCCTGATGAGATAGGGCGCACAAACGACCCCAAATACTGCCTCTATCATAGGATGATTCACCATTCTACTGACAAGTGTTATGTCCTCAAGGACAGGATACAAGCCCTGATTGACCGCCGGGCGTCCTCACACTGAAGACGGAGCAGAAGAAAGTCACTGCCAATATGTGACTCTTGAGTTCGGCACAGCCCAAAAGGTCATGGTCCTGACGGGACCTATCCAGCCCCCACACACGCGGGTTGGAAGTCAAGCATTCTTCAGCCATAGCTAAAAATGACAAGGGTCTCGTTCCCTTGACATTGAGACAGGGAAGTTATGTGGATACACCCTGCCCTCGTCCAAGACGTACAGCGGAGACGTCGAAGGACTCCGGCAAAAAGGGCAAGTCCTGCAATGTCATCTCTGTCCTGCCAGATGATGACAAAACCTTACTTCGGCTTCCCTCAGTGATTCAGAAGGAGAAAAGCATGCTTGCACAGCGCAAGCAGACGCCCCAACAGACGGGCACCCGTTCTGGGAAGTCGTACCTGAGACAGTATGAGAAGCTTGCTGACGAGACACACCAGCAAACGACGTCAGCACCAACGCCTGCATCCACTCCAGTCCCGACCAAAGGGAGAGAAAAGCCTAAAGAGGCACGGTTCGACCATGTGTTGAAGAAACCGTCAGGCCAAGGGCTTGATATGCCCTTTCGCTTCGATATATGGCCCACTTGGCCAATATCCCAGCTCGTATCACAATACACGAGCTCCTGCGTCTCTCCAAAAGACACGAGAAGCGCTCAGAGATGCTTTGGCCAACTCAGAGACTCTTCTGACATGCATACCAGAGGTCTCTAATCATGACGCCCAGTCTTCTTGCCCAGAATGCCATCATATACAATCGAAGGTGCCTGCTATTACCTCACGGCGGAAGATATGCTTCTCAAAGATAACAAGCATGATCGACCTCTGTACTACACCGGATATATCGGTTCAACATGCATTGAAAGAGTACAAGTCGATCCGGGGTCGGCACTCAGCATCATCCCAAAACGGCTTCTCTATTTCCTCGGCATACCACTGTACAGGTTGTCCGCAACCACTACTACAATATAGGGTTTTAAACGCGGGAGCAGCCATCCACTTGGGAAGATTCGCTCCGTTGCAGAATCGGAAGCCTCAAGTCAGAGGTGACGTGTTATGTCATTGACGCTGACACGGTCATATAAACCTGCTGCTAGGACGGCCATGGATCTATGCCAACTGGATCGTCCCTTCTACCCTCCACCAGTGCTTCAAATATGTGAGGATGATACACAGTACGAACTGTCTTTGCCGAAAGGCAACCCTTTAAAGGCGTGGAAATTACTTCACCGACGCTCTCCTGTATCAAGAGGTCGGTGGAACGCATGAGGAGCCATTGCCAGATGACAGTGAAAGTGGCAATGAAGCGGATTCAGAGTCCGAGGCGGGCATGCCGGCCATTCTGACTGGCGACCAATTACAGCATGTCTCATTGACCCCAAATGTAATACTCCTTCTGAGGAAGAAGGTGAATGGGTAATTAATGACAATATTTCTTTTGATTATCCTGTGAGTATGGCGGTCGATCAAATCCATTATGGATGGCTCTCTGCACATGCCCGTACATAAGCCAAATGCGGCCAGTACATCTATGGAGGTCATAGAAGGGGCTACGCTGGTGGTCCCTCCTTCCCAAACAGGTCAGTCGCCGATAATCTTCGGCAGAGCCCGGGCCAGGGAGATTCTCAACTACAGACTCCAGCTCAGAGTCGGATGCTCCACAGTTCTTTCATTACGCGCCATCATCGCGCCATATTATGAGAAGATGGGTTACAACCTGAAGCAGGGAGGCGGCCTAAACTTTGGAAAAGGGAGGCGCAGTCTAATGCGTAATTTTGTCCCGAAAGGGAAGCCTGCAAATTACTATGATAGTACACGCAGGGGGTTAGGGTATGTCACACCCACATCATCAACAACAGTTCAGGTCAAAGGCAATGGATCGATCCCATCACAGTCGGCCTCATCCTCCGAATGGGACTCTGATATCAGCATAGGAGGGATATTCTAAAGCCTCTGACTTCAAGCAGTCAGTTGGAACCTGCAGAGGTTGCTGATGAGGAACCTTGGCCCAGCAATTAAGTCTCCAATGGGAAAAACGGTTCGAACTGCGTGAGCCGCCTACTGAAGACAAGGTGACGCAGTCAATCTGGGAAGTCAAGATCATCCCAAACCCATCTTTATAAGTGAAAGCCTAATCACTTATAGAAAAGGAGGAATTGATAATGCTCGTAAAAGAGTATATAGACGTCTTCGCGTGGAGCTATGAAGACATGCCCGGACTCGATCCACAGGTCGCTATGCACCGTCTAAACATCAAGCCTGACGTCAAGCCAGTCAAGCAGCAACAGCGTCGGTTTCGCCCGAACCTTATGGAAAGCTATTGAGGCCGAAGTTCACAAGCTCATTGCATGTGGCTTCATTCGGAGAGCAACATCCAGATTGGGTTGCTATATAGTCCCGTCCTCAAGAAGAATGGCAAAATACGGATCTGCATCGACTACCGTGATCTCAATACGGCCTGTCCCAAGGATGAATTTCCGCTGCCCATCACTGATGTCATGATTGACAACACAGGCGGGTTCGAGAGGATGTCTTTCATGGACGGCTTCTCAGGGTACAACAGATCAAGATGTATCCTGATGACGAGAAGCATACTTCTTTTCGAACGCCATTGGGGGTATACTGCTACACTGTGATGCCCTTCGGACTGAAGAACGCCGGAGCAACCTACCAGCGCGCAATGAGCACGATCTTCCGCGATCACCTCCGGAAGACAGTAGAGTGCTATGTTGACGACATTGCTGTCAAAAGTCGCAACAAAGACGAACATCTTCGCGACCTAAGAACGTGTTCAACATAATGCGGGCTCATCAACCGACAAAATCCTTCTTAGGAGTATCCAGCGGCAAATTCCTTGGGTTCATTGTCACATCAAAAGGATCCATCTGGACCCAGACAAAGTCAAAGCCATCCAGAACATGCATCCACCGGAACCTCAAAGAGCTCAGAGGCTTGCAAGGCAGGTTGGCCTACATCAGAAGATTCATTGCAATCTCTCAGGCCGCTGTCAGCCGTTCACCCGGCTCATGAAAAAGGGTACTACTTCCTTCATATGGACCAAGCTTGTCAAGAAGCTTATGAAGACACAAGAGGTATCTCACAACCCTCCCGGTCTTAGTGGCCCCTACATTAGGGAAACCATTCTTGCTTTATGTAAAAGCTCTGGACTATTCCCGCGGCGCCCTCCTCGCTCAGAAGGACGACAATGGCGCGAGCAGGCCATTTATTATCTGAGTAGGACTCTCATAGGAGCGGAATCTCGCTACAATCCTGTTGAGAAAGAGTGTTTAGCTCTCGTCTTTGCCGTTCAAGACACGGCATTATTTGGTTGGCCAAACCATACATGTCATCTCCAGGGTGAATCCTTACGTCTTCTTATGACGAAGCCAGGGTCACTAAATTCAAGATTGGCTAAATGGGCACTTCTGCTGTCTCAATACGACATGACCTTTATTCCTCAGAAGGTGGTCAAAGGCCAAGCCCTTGCGGAATTCTTGGCTGCTCATCCAGTTCCGGAGCATTCAAAACTTCACGAAGACATCCCTGATGAAGTCTTCGAGTCTAATGCAACCTCAGCAGAGGAAGTGTGGCAGATGTTCTTCGACGGAGCATCGCGGATGGGCCCCAAAGGAAAGATTATTGCCGGAGTGGGGGTTGTGTTCATATCCTTCCCAGAGCATTTTCTTTGACAGAATCTCATGCTCCAACAATGTAGCAGAATATAATGCTCTGCTCATTGGTCTCCAGCTCGCCCATGGAATGGGGGTACGCTACCTTGAAGCTTATGGCGATTCAAAACTGATCATCAATCAGTTAAAGGCGAATATGAAGTCCGCCATGAGGACTTGGTGCCTTATTACCATACGGCCATTGAGTTGGCTAACCTAATTAAAGGCTTCTACATCGGGCATGTGTCCCGATCTCAAAATACCAAGGCGAATGCCCTCGCTGCATTAGCGACGACGCTAGCCTTACCGGCCGACACCGAGTATCACCTCACAGTCGCGACCCGACACCTCGTATGCTCTAAGCATATGCTGAAAATCCAAGAGGTCCATAATGTCTCTGCAGACCTCGAGCCGGGGATTGGCGCTTCCCTCTCATTGACTACGCTCTGCACGGATTGCTCCCTGACGATCCTAAAGAAGCGGCATCCATCAGACGAAGGTCCCCCCCGTTTCTATTACGATCCCACTTTGAAGACACTCTACCGTCGCTCATATGATGGTGTCCTCCTCCGTTGCCTTTCCCATTCAGAGGCACAGGAAGTGCTTAAAGAAGCACATGATGGCATTTGCGGAGCTCACACCAGCCGGTCCAAAGCTTAAAGACAGGCTGCACAGACTTGGTTACTACTGGCCGACCATGATGGCCGATGCCACCCAATATGCACGAAGGTGTAAGGCGTGCCAGGTCCATGCAGACTTCATACACCAACCTTCGAAGTTGCTCCACCTTACTGTTGCTTCATGGCCATTTGAAGCATGGGAATCGATGTCGTAGGGCCAATCAGTCCCTCTTCGGCAAGAGGTCACCGGGTTATCCTGGCAATAACCGATTACTTCTCAAAATGGGCAGAGGCCATACCGTTGGCCGAAGTCAAAACCTCCAATCTGGTTAGCTTCATCAAACACCATGTCATCCATCGATTTGGTGTCCCCAAGCGAATCATCCACGACAATGGTCCTCAATTCATAAGCCAAGGATTCTATCGGTTCTGCAATAAATACCGAATTCAGAATGTGGCTTCAACCGCCTACAATCCTGCCGCCAATGGCTTGGCAGAGGTATTTAACAAGACGATCATCAAGCTGCTCAAGAAGTTCGTCCCTCGAATAAGCGAGATTGGGACGAAAAGCTGGTGAATGTCTCTGGCCTACCGGACTACGGTTCGGACACCGACAGGCAATACGCCTTTCTCCCTGATATATGGGTGCGAAGCGGTCATCCATTGGAAATCCAGGTGCCATCATTGCGGGTAGCCTTGACTACTAAGATGACATCAGAAGACAATGATCGCCTGCGTCTTCAAGAGCTCGAAGCCCTAGACGAGAAGCGGCTCCAAGCTCAGCAACACATCGAGCTATATCAGGCTTGGATGTCAAAAGCCTTCAATAAGAAGGTCAAGCAGAGAGTCTTCCAGAAAGGAGACCTGGTCTTAGCCGTCAGACGACCGATGATTATGACGCACAAGACCAAAGGCAAATTTCAGCCTAAATGGGAAGGACCGTTTGTGATAGAAACAGTCTATTCAAATGGGGCATACCGCCTTATGACTGCAGAGGGCGACCTACTCATGATGCCGATCAATGGCAAATTCTTAAGAAGTATTATCCTTAATCGAGGATCCTTCTCTCGATCAAGTTAACATTACACCTCTGATCGAGATCTCCGTGTCCGAAGCACGCACAAAGAGAGCCTTTCTCTTCTACAAGTGAGGTCATACACCGAAAACCAACTGGGACCTGGCCGTGTGCACCAGTTATCCTAAAAGACAATCGAGGTTGTGCAAACATCAACCTGATAATCCGACATCCTTAACGACTAAGGATAGAGGAAAATGTTGGCCTTTAAGCCCAACATGAGTCCTCGACAACCATCATGCTGAGGGGAATAGCATGGCTAGCCCAACTCAAACGGTAGTTGGTAAAGGCATATCGAACCCGTTGACAGCTGAGGGTTTGCTAAAAATCCTAAGGGGCCTGTTCCCACTTGATTCCCTCTCCAGAATCACTTACCAATTCTCATCCATAGAATGGTAAGACCACATATTCCGCTGTTACGTTAACATTAAACCTATGACAGCAGTCCCCTCATTGCTCCTCGTGAGAACGAGACCTCCAAAATCACCTACCAATTCTCATCCATAGAATGGTAGGACCACACATATTCCGCTGTTACGTTAACATTAAACCTATGACAGTGATTTCCTCGTTCTCCCCGAGAAGACGAGACCTTTCCAAATCCAACCCGACTTTTGAACTTGGTGGCTTCTCAATCAGTTATGTCATTGCGACCTCTGAACTGGCAGATAGCCAAGTTTCATCTACCATTGAGCTTAGCGGCGTCTCAAATTGGTTATGTCATTGCGACCTCTGAACCAGCAGACAGCTAAGTCTCAATCTTGAGTCCTGTTGACGTTTACAAAAGACAGGTCTCGATACTTGTTGACATTTACAAAAGACAAGTATCACCCATTTTGAAGCTTGGTGGCTTCTCAACCAGTTATGTCATTGCCACCTCTGAACTGGCAGATAACCAAGCCTCATCTACACATTGAGCTTAGCGGCGTCTCAATTGGTTACGTCATTGCGACCTCTGAACCAGCAGAAGCTAAGTCTCAATCTTGAGTCCTGTTGACATTTACAAAAGACAGGTCTCGATACTTGTTGACATTTACAAAAGACAAGTATCACCTATTTTGAGCTTGGTGCTTCTCAACCAGTTATGTCATTGCGACCTCTGAACTGGCAGATAGCCAAGTTTCATCTACCATTGAGCTTAGTGGCGTCTCAATTGGTTATGTCATTGCGACCTCTGAACTAACAGACAGCTAAGTCTCAATCTCGAGCCCTGTTGACATTTACAAAAGACAGGCCTCATACTTGCTGACATTTACAAAAGGCAAGTATCTTCACTCTAACCCCGCAAAGGGCTGACCTCGAGACTGGCGACGTCCCATTCGGTTATGTCATTGCGACCTCTGAACCAACAGACAGCCATACCTCATTATCCAAACAAACAAAGACGACAAAAGAAAGAATTTTTATTAATTCCAAAAGGATGGATACATGGAGGAGCCTATAGGCATACATGATAAGATCGGATCCGATCTCCGAGCGAAGCTAGCCTCGTCCTCCTGTCATCAGCAGCCTGGGCCAGCGCCTGTGATCTCAGCTCAGCCTCATTGAAATCCACCGCTTGAGCCAGACGAGCTTCAACCTCCGCCAAAGTCGCCCTCTGTGACGACTCCCGCCGTGCTAATTCCTCGCTTTGAGCCCTAAGCTGCTCAAGCCGCGCAGTCTCTTCAAGACGCACCGGTGTAGCCTTGGATAAGAGGAGATTTGCTTTCCTGATCATCTCCTCGGCCATCCTAATCTTATCTTCGGCATCAAGAAGAGCACTGGTGGAAGAGTCAATTGCACTCCCAACCTCTACTTGCTCTGTCTCCAAGGACTTCAAGTCAGAGGAGATAGCCTCAGCGGCCTCTTGAGCAGCAAGCCGAGCTTCGCGCCTTTGCGCGACAAGATGTGTGAGCCGCTCATCAGCTAAAGACGCCGGTCGGAACGATGGAGATGGCGCCACTCCTCTACGTCCTTCTCAAGGTTATCCACCAGGAGTTCCAGAGCAGAAGCCTGGTGATACCCCTCAAAGTCCCGGATACACTCAATGCCATGGGAGAGGACCATCTTCAGCTTCGAGAATGGCACAGGCGAGCTCTTCAAGACTAGACTGATAGTCTGCTCCAAACTTTTATAGAAGCTGTCGACCAGATTACCGATGAAGTCATTCTCAGCTTCATCAACCCTTGAGACAACCTCGGAGCAATCTACCATCCTAGTCGACACCGCCGCAGAAGAAGAAGGCACGACACACTTCTTTAACCAGATGGTTAAGAAGCCGGCCAGCAATGCCTTGCGAGACATAGGCCGACGGGCCTGATGGTGAAAGCTCCGAAGAACATCACCCTTCCCGAAAGAACCATCATCTTCTGCCACGACGATGTCCTTTTCAGCATGCACCTCCATCCTTGCCAAGATGTCTTCTTCAGCAACTCCGTAATGAGCTGCCTCAGGCGCACTAGTCATATCCGGGAACAAGTAGTTCCCCTAGCTCTTCAAGCTCTTCGAGCTACCCTTGCCACCAGTGTGGATGCTGGAACAAATGTGCAAGTGGCACATCAATTCCCGATATGTCTCAAGCAAAGCAGGCTCTTGCTTCTCCAGGAGAGCCAACTCCGCCTCACAGGGAAAGTACTCTTCGTACGGAAGAGACCCGAAGGGCAAAGCAGAGATCTCCGCATCTCGTGCAGGGCCATGCCCAACTCACCAACCGGGTGAAGAAAGTCCCCGAGGCCCGGGCAGTACAACTCAAGGATGGCGTAGAAGCATGCCACCTTCATCTCAATGCCGTAGCAGGTCGCCCTGACGGCCTCATGGAGGTTTAACCTCTCTAAGTCTCCCTCAAAATGAGTGAGGATATAGTTGGTCAACTCCGCCCACCACGACCTAGGAGGGTGGACCCAACCGGGAGTCCTGAAATCGGTGGCAGGGTAGTTCCCGTCAACTTCGCAGAACTGAGCGCCAAAGGTCGGCGCCGCAGCTGGGTTCTCTCCTACTGGAAGGTCCCGCGATACCTTCCCAGGGTATAGCCCCATTATGCTACGAGGATGGCCCGCCCTCGAATAGCGGACTGGAATGTCAACCTCCCGACACTTACAGACTCGGCATTTAGGCTCACGCCCCACGCCATCTTCCGAGCCTGAGTCACGCTCGCGAAAGAAGACAAAGCAAAATGCCGCTTAGTGGACGGGAGATAGAATCTCTCGCCGTCCAACTGGAAGATCCACTGGCCCTCACCGGCCTGCAGCTGGCGATCGGGATCAGGTGCAGCATCCCCGAACATGAAGTCAGGCTTTCTGTAAGCTGACGGTCAATATCTTCAAGCGGAGCCGTAGTCAAGATGCTCCGCATGGCCTGCGGACGACCGTCCTGGATGAGCATATCCCGTACAAGGGAGCTCGGCTCGCTGAACAATGAAGCCTGCCCATAGAACTGCAGGCTGATGTTTCCGCCTGCTCGACTGGCTAGACCGAACAGACTGTTCTGGGAGGCCGGAGGCGTAATGTACTGCAAAAACAGAAATGAGCTATGATTAGTTCACCAATCAAGTGGATGCGAAAGCATAAAAAATTCACTAAGGCATAGCCTCGCCCAGCAAGCAGGGCCTGCAAGGCGATAGCTTTGAAAAAGCTTCACTTCATGGATAAGACTGCATCTTTGCAGAAAATATCCAAAGCGCCAACTTCGCTTAAAGCAGGAAGTGGCATAGCCCTAAGGGCTGACGTCATCAAAAGGACATCATGGTCGACAGTCGTCCTTCGTGGCCACGACTGAAGGAACAGACCCATATCCTGTTCCTCAACAGGATGGAGACTGCCCAGCAATGGCTTCCTACGGAAGCCTAAAAGAAGAACTGTTCAGTTCTTATTTCCCTGGTGCAAGGAAAATAGGGAGTTCAGGGAAACGAGTTCCCTAATGAGGATAGATCCCATTTGATCGTCCTAAATAGCCAAATGACTGGCTCCAAAGGAAAAGAGACCTCGGTCTCCAATCAGACAGGAAAATTCCTTACCGGTGACTGGTCGCTCGATGACCGGAGGAGGAAGGCCCTCCGCCGCAGAAGTCGCTGCTTCCTTACCCGCTCGTCTTTTGGGCGCCATTAAGAACTGTAAAAGTTCTCGAAGTACTCTGAAGTAAAGGAGGAAGAAGGAGAGGAAAAGACAGAAATTTCTCTGAAAAAAGGAGATCTTTTCCATGTTCAGCCCGATCGGGCTTTTATAGGCCAATCAGCGCCTGAAATGAGGCCTCGAAAAAGGGCCCATGCCGCTGTTTCGAATTAATTCGAAACAGCGCCCGAAGCGCCTTCTCGAGAAGCGCCGGTTCAACTCTACTAAGAGTTAAACTTCGTACTAGTGTAAAAGTGTGGACTTCGCACAGTCCTTCAAGGGCTTCGCCGAGAGGCCTACCTTAGCCCTCTAAAAAGCGTGCTGCTCGCGGTACACACCAGTCTCGCGAAGATCATTCGAAGGAAGGACTATGTCCTTAGCTCCGCACACAGTCCAGCCCAGCAATGGCCGAACTCCCAATGAAAGCAAGCAAAAATCAAATGAACAAGAGATGAACTTTCATTGATAGAAAGGGTACATTTGATATTACATCAAAGTTGTGTTTTATATAACACACCAAGTTGCCTAACAAGGTCATTTGCATAAAAGGCATACAAGCGTTTTATCTGCTCCCAGGCCAGACCAACGGGACAGGAAGGGCCTTCCTCCTGCATAAGACCATAATCATGGTGCCGCATGGACACGGTCATTTTCTCCACAAAAATGGCAGATCTTGCTAGGCCATTTTTGTTGAAGCCTGGCAATAAAAACCTATCGCCGCCAACACGATAGATCACGTATATGGGAATTGGCAGTGGTACCAGTAATCTAACAGGCGCGATATCCGCTTTCCTGAAGTGGACCGCCCCCAAAGGCCACCAAAGTTGAAAGTCGGCAATGATGCTGGCGATCCCACAGGCGACGCCCATTATCTTGAAGCGGATCCTCTCCGATAAAGGCGACGGCCAGCCTCACCTCAGAACGAATCATCTCGGATAAGAGGCTGCCAACAGCCCCTGGGACGCGCATCCGCTGCCCCGAATTGTTCCTCCTGCTTAAAAGTAAAGCTTCAACCGGGGAGCATAAGGCAATTTCATGGTTTCTTCCATCAAGTTACCAGACTGGCAAACATAGCTCACTGCAAGGCAAATTGGAGCAAGTTAACAGTCAAGCACAGAAAAAACCGCAAAGATATTAAGTCAGATTCTTGGGCGGCAAAGCAATCCGACTTCAGCAGAGGACAAGCTCCGCCTGCACAGCAACTAATGGACTAGCTCAGCAAACGCCAAGTCCTAGCCTCACCTATATGGCAAAGTCAGACTGATCTTGTGAGATACAGTCTCAACATTCACCAATATGGCAAGACGGCTCAACTCTTGGAGAGACCAAGTCCCAAGTCCTGCCTGCGCAGCGGACTTAATATGTAGTGAACAAATCAAGATGATAGCTTCACAGAAAGCTATGATGAGATTCTTCTCTGCAGCAGCCAATTGCAAGATGAAGATCAAGGGAAGCTAATCCCTGAAGCAGCTGTCAAAGGGAGATGAATCCCCTAGAATCGGTGAAGTCGTTGAACGATTAAGACTTACTGGTCCTTGGCCGGTTAGACAACCAGAGTGGGCTTTCCCACTAATTCAGAGATCTGAGTATCTCTCACAACCAAGAGAAGAGAAGGAAGGCAAAACATTTCTCTTCAGAGGACCTCAAGTGTCCTATTTATAGGCCCCATGGCCTGAGTGCGACCACCCCAAGCGTGGAAGCACGAGCGCATTCAAGGCATTTATTGCGCCTTGATGGAAGGGACGGTTTTCCCTTGGAACCGTGCAAAGGGAGAAAACGTCTCCCTCATAAAAGGCATTTATGGCGCCTTGAATAAAGGGAATATCCTCTTTCGGTAAGGTGCGACCGGAGAATATCTCCCTCGATCAGCGCGAAAGAAGGAATGATCCTCCTCGTAACCGCCCCACGACAGTTGGCTTTGAAAAGGCAACAGGAGTTCCAAAGCGAACTTATTTCTTGGAAGCCCAGATGCGGAGCTACCCCGACGCGAAGCTACTCGCGGACCAGTGCAATTCTTCGGCGAATTCATCCCAAAGCAGGATTGAAGGCGAAGCTGAACTCAACCATCATGGCGACGTTCATACTCCACATACCATCACAGCAGTTCAAAGTGTTTCGGAGTCTGAGCTATTGCAGACTCTCGAAAACTTTGAAGGGGGTCTTATTGACACTTTAAAAAGATAAGATTCTCATTGGTCCGAACGATGTCTAAACTTGTTGACATTTACAAAAGACAAGTGGCAGACGAGCTGAAGACCAGTTTTCATCCACTTCCAAGGGACAAGGAAGCAGCTTGGACTCCACTGATCCAGCAAGCAGAACAGTGAGCCCGGGACGTTTCTAAACAGACCTCAGCAGGTCTAAAATGCTAGCATTTAGCATTACATTAGCCCAAGGAGATAGCCTCGTTTGAGAGGCTAGCATCATCCAGAGCATCACCAGGAAGCTAACTGATAGCTTCGCCGAAAAGCCTCTTTTTGGATTTCGCCAAGGATTGCCTCTAGCTCCGCTATGAGCTTCAAAGCGGGCAGCTCCGCTATTGGTCTGCTATGGTCAACCTTTGACCAATCAAATCTCCTGATGAGATTGGATCCAATCTGATCAAATCCAATTAGGATTCAAATATGGCAGGTGATTGCCGCAATCTCTTGACTCTCTTGAAACGAGTAAGAGGATCAGAGAAAATCCTCCAACGATATGGAAAGGATCAAAACAAATCGGAAAGATCAACCGACTTGCCCATTTTCTAGCTCCGCAGAAGCTATCCTAGCCTCGCAGCAAGGCTACTTTCCAGATTTAAACAGATTCGGTTCAATCTGTTTCCATATCTTCAAGGGGACGATTATACCCTTGCTCTCCCTATAAATAGCCCGCCAGGGGCACAAGGGGGGGAGGCTTCCAGAGATCGGCGATCAATCAAAGTGGGCTTCTGCTCCCAAATCAATCCTCTGCTGATCAGAGAATCGGACTTCTTCATAACGCACCGTGCGTTTATAAGATCACCTAGAGGGGGGGTGAATAGGTGATGGCTAATCTAATGGTCACTTGTGAACAAATAATGCGGAATTAAAACTAAGTTGACCAAATTAAACTTCTTTTAATTAAACACTTATGTATAACTCAAGAGTGTTGCCGAATTCCCCTTGCGAGGCTCTGGACAAGCTCCTCTAGATTCCCCTTGAATGGGTTGAGGTGCCGCGTTGGCTATCTTGGTTGAATACTAGTGTTAACAAGCAATCCCACGCAAGTATATAACAATATAAGCACAAGGGTATATCAAGCATGTAAAGTAAAGACAATGTAAGTAATGCAAGATATAAAAGAGACTAAGTGAGAAAGAGAGCAAGAGTGAGCAATCGCAAACACAAGGGTATGTTTCGAGGTTCGAGCACACTTGCTCTACATCCCCGCCTTCGACACACGAAGGATTTCCACTATGCAAGATCCCAACGGATCTCTCCCCGGTGCCGCAACACCTACAAGCCCTCGGACTCCCAAGTCCCGTACACACGCAAGTCCACCGACTCGCCGAGGCCGCACCTCAAACCAAAGAGTTCACAACCGAACTCAACCACCAACGAGCACACTTGCCCGTATCCTCATAGAACAAAGAAAAATCTCTTTGATGATCACAACACTTGATCACCTAAAGAGCACTCTCACTACAACACACCTATAGGAATATCTAGCAATGGATAGCTCAAGTGTGGTGTGAGAAAAGCAAGGAAAGACTATGGTGAAAATCTCAAAGAATCACTAAAACACTCTCTTGATAAAAACTCCCTTTAAGATGGGAAGTATTTGTACTCAATTATGTGGAGAGAACTTCTGAAATCAGTTGGAAAAACTAGCTCAAAGGTCTCCAAAATGTTCTCCTAAAAACAGTTGACAAGACCCCCTTTTATAGGCTGTCAGAAAATAGAGCCGTTGGGGCTCTGTCAGTGCTACCGGTCGACCGGCCCGGTCGACCGCCAACGGTCAAGAATCCGACCGTTGGAGCCTCCGGTCGACCGGCTCGGTCGACCGACCCACTGGAGCAGAGAGTAATCTCTCTGTCGGTCGACCGGACCGGTCGACCGAGATTTCCTGAGAGCAAAGCTCTCTGAAGCGGTCGACCGTCCGGTCGACCGTTCTCCAGTGCACACAGGCGTGCACGTCTGTGCACGTCCGGTCGACCGGACCAGCCTGTCAGGCCAGTTCTGGGTCTGCACAGTTAAGGGATTAGGAAATAGGTCTTTTAACTTAATAAAAATCCCATAAATTCACAGTAAATCTAAAAAATAGTTTTAATCACAATAAAAACTGTTTTTCTAAAAATATGTTTTTCTAAAACTTGTTTTTCCATAACTTCACAAAATACAAAATCAAGATATTTGAGTTCATTTTAAAGCATAGTGTGTATGGATATGATCCACTACACAATCAAGATGAAATATCTATGTTTTTGACATTAAAGCTCTAATCATGATTTTGGTTTAAAGATATGAACTATGAAATACCAAAATCCAAGATAAATATTTTGTCACAAAGAAAAATCTTTTTCTAAATAAAAATTCTTTTCTAAACATAAAATTCTTTTATGAAAGCAATTCTATCAAGAGTTCTATCAAGAGTGTGTGTGTGATATAGACTTGAGCAATCCACCAACTATCTATCCTTTACATTTTTTCTAAAACAAAAACAAAATCTTATACCTAGACACAAGTCTTCATCTTCTTGAAGTCTTCACTTGAAGGCTTCTCATCTTCTTGACTTGGTCCAAGCTTGATCCAAAGCTCCTTGGATCACCCCGTGCTAGCTCCAAATCTTGACATTTAATCCTTTGTTGAGCTTTGCACCTACTAAGATCTTGATAAAGAATCTGTCACTAATTAAACAAGATCATTAGCAAATATAACTACATGAGTTGATCATCATCAAAACTAGAGTGATAGGCCTTTGGGCCAACAATCTCCCCCTTTTTGATGATGACAAAACTCATGAAGTTATATATGCATGGATTAAAGTAAAGCTTAAAAGAAGCTCCCCCTTAACTCATGCATATCAAATAAATGATAAAGATATGACAATGAAGCACATGACATGTATGCAAATGAATGGAGATAACTCAAAAACAAATCTTTTTCTCCTATTATTTGCAAACTAAAATATATATGCATAAATACAAATCTTAAGCAATGAAAACATGCATATATACTCAAATACTTCTCCCCCTTTTGGTCAATCATCAACAAAGGGTTCAAAGTAAAATCAAATAAAAAAAAAAATTTCTCCCCCTTTTTGTCAAAACAAAGAAATAAGGAGGGGTATACAAATCAACCAATAAAGATTTATATGCGATATACATTCATGAAGAGGAAGACGTTAAGTTAACTTCCCTACACATATGCATTACATGAAGAAGGGATGACAAGCCCTAACTCACATAACACATATTATGTAATGCATAAGAGGAGATGTGAAGCTCCCCCTACACACGTATATCATATAAAGAAGAGTTGTCAAGCTCCTCAATTTATAATATACCAACATGAATCCATATGTAAGAGAGATGTTAAGCTCTCCTTGCATATAGGAAATACAAATCAAAATTTTGAATATTTCTTGAACAAGACAAAATTTTGAACTTTTTCTTATGAAAACAAAATTTTGAAATATCTTAAAATGCACAACTTTCTTTTAAGGTACCAAATGTAGAACAATTAAATTTTGAATTTTGATACCAATTTTGAAATACAATGCATAAGCTTTAAAATAAATAAGATTTGAAGTAAGCTTAGCATTAACAACTATTGTGCTTTGAAATATAAATCCATTTTAATACAAGCACACAACAATCATATATATGTATGAAAAGAGTATACCAATTTAAGTAGATACATACATATATGAAAGAACAACATATGAGTATACACAATAAGAGGTCATATTGATACCAATTGAAAATATCCAATGATACCATTGAAAATTAAGCTTAAGTGTATATATCATAAAATCTACCACATGAAGAATTCGAACTAGTTTAAATGAAGGTATTTAACAACTAGTACGGAATCCTTCAATCAAGGAATAAAGCAAAATTTTCATGAAATATCAATGAAAACACAAGGCACTAAAAAGCACTCTATCCATAAAGTCCAAATCAAAAAGAAGTGAGTGTGATAGTGTTATGTGAACATGGTATCATGAAAAATAGCAATAAAACTCAATATTCCTTAAAATTTTGAAATCATGAAATCCATCACAAAAATTTTATTGAAAAATTACAAAATTTTTATTAAAAACTAAAATTTATATTTCAAGATATATGTATTTTTGACAAGACATTAAGTATACATACATATCCTTAAAACACAATTGAGTCCATATATAGATTTGCATGAAAGGCAAATGACTCAAGAGGTATCCATGTATATCTTAATGTTTTGGCAAGACAAACATATACATGAAATGAAAGCACATGATCATAGCATAAATCCAAAATGGGAATACAAATTTAAAATGTAATAATCATCAAAACTTAGGCTATACTAGCACACCTAATGGGCACAAATAAGCATTCAAACCCAATCATATATAGATTTATTTGTGATTCATAATGTGTACAAGTATAAATCTAAGTGTTGACAAATGCTAACATTTAAACTAATATTCAATCATGAAGCATCAAATAAATTTTGAAAATACAAAAGAATTTATCCATATGATTAAAAATAGGATCATGTGAATCAATTTGAAGAATAGATAACTAGTTTAAATGGATTTTTGACAAACTAGTTAAAGATCCTTCAAAAATACAAAGTCAAATGTTTTCCATGAATAATACTAAATACATAAAAGTTCAAGCACTCATAGTCCATAAAGCTCAAAAATTATATTTTGTTTCATTAAGATGAGTGTTCAAAAGATCATGTAAATAGCATTTTTATGAAAATAGTCATTCAAGCTCAAAAAGATCATAAATCACATTTTGTTGTACAAATCAAAAACATGAAAAATCATTTTTTTTATTTATTTATTTAAACTACTAATCTTCATGGTATATGTATGATTATCCAATTCTAACAATATGCATACATATCCCAAATATGAAAAGAGTCTATATATATATTGCATGAAGGCAAATGACTCAAGGGTATACATGTATATTTATTAGATTTGAATTAAACACACATATACATGAAGTAAGATCAAAGATAGGGATAACAAGTATAAATGACCGAATCATCAAAACTAGCCTATACACATGCATATAGTGGATACAAATGAGCATGAAGTTCAAATATGTATGAGTCAATTGTAGTTCACTATTCATATATGTATAAATGCAAGTTTTGACACATTCTACATTTAAGCATGTAAATGCCACATGAAGCACATAAAATCTTAAACATGAACATGCTATGAATGATATTATGAAAATAAAAGCATGTACATAAATAAAATAGGAGTTTAGAAATTGTTACCAACTCCAAAACTCCAAGCATGGTGGTCTTTCCCACCAAAATCTCCTTGATAGCAATGCATCCAAAAGTTTGTCCATCATGTCCATTGCATCCGCTATCAAGGCACCAATCCTCTCACGTTTGTGAGAGCCCTCACCTACATCAAAATCAAAGGGTGGGGGTTTTGGTACCCATACTTTCTTGGGTCCTTTGGGGTTAGCTTTATTGTAAGGATCCCAAAATCTTTTATACTTAGCCAAATATAAATGAGGTTTCTTATCAAAACAAAATTTTTCTAAATGGCCTTTGCGGCCACAATGTGTACATTTGTACACCTTAGCATACTTATGAGTGGGAGTGTGAGCATGATGTGCATCATAAGCATGTGCATGATGTGAATGTGCATGAGTATGAGGAACTTGTTTCTTTTGAAACAAGGATTCCAATCTAGTATGATTGAATGCACATGAGCTCAAATTAGAGCTCAAATTATCATTTTATTTTTCAAATTTTTAATCTCATTTTGATCAATGTGAGCATGAGAAGCATGATGAGATATATGATCAATTTTCTTTTTCTTTTGAGAAACAAAATCTTTTTCTTTTTCACATAGTTTTCTTTTTAAAGATTTATTCTCTTGAAAACAACTTCTTTTTATTTTTCCACCATATCATTTTATTTTTCAATCAATGTTTCCTTTACATAAATTATTTATTTAGACATAAGGGAAACATTCTCATTTTTCAAAACTCATTTTCTTTTTCTAAGCATGCCATTTTATTTTCTAATAAATCTTTATCATTAGCATGGCATCAAAATTCTTTTTCAAATTTTATTATCTTTTTCTAAACATACAATGTTAGATTTAAATGAATCTTGTTCTATATGCATGCAAGCAATGTCCTTTTTCAAATTTTTATTTTCCTTTTAATTATGTCATATCTCTCAAGCAATAATTGGCAAAATGAATTTAGCTCATCATATGACATAGTAGCATCCTCATCCTCGGATTCGGAAGTTACCTCAAGGGGGTTATCCCCTTGGACCATGTAGCACTTGTTGGAGGTGTCGCTTCCAACATCCGAATCGCTCCCGGCATAATATAGATCCTTTTCGCCAAGGGAGGTGATGATGTTCCATACTACAAAAGTCGAGTCAAGATTAGTTAACTTAGACAAATAATCATCATCTAAGCTAGATACTAAAGCATGTAGGGCCTTTGCATTAGCCTCAATGTTCTTACCATTTAAGCAATATTCTTTATTAGTTGTGGCAAGATATACACTAAGGCCAAGTCCTTTGAGGAACAAAGACATCTTAACCTTCCAAATTTGGATGTTAAGGATGTCAAAGGTGGGTGGTGACATGAAGTCCATGGTGTGTGTACAAAATATTGTGATTAGCCTAAAAGTAGGATCTTTAACTCTAGGTTGTTAGACCCAATATCAAGAGCACTTGGCTCTGATACCAATTATAAGATCACCTAGAGGGGGGGTGAATAGGTGATGGCTAATCTAATGGTCACTTGTGAACAAATAATGCGGAATTAAAACTAAGTTGACCAAATTAAACTTCTTTTAATTAACACTTATGTATAACTCAAGAGTGTTGCCGAATTCCCCTTGCGAGGCTCTGGACAAGCTCCTCTAGATTTCCCTTGAATGGGTTGAGGTGCCGCGTTGGCTCTCTTGGTTGAATACTAGTGTTAACAAGCAATCCCACGCAAGTATATAACAATATAAGCACAAGGGTATATCAAGCATGTAAAGTAAAGACAATGTAAGTAATGCAAGATATAAAAGAGACTAAGTGAGAAAGAGAGCAAGAGTGAGCAATCGCAAACACAAGGTATGTTTCGAGGTTCGAGCACACTTGCTCTACATCCCCGCCTTCGACACACGAAGGATTTCCACTATGCAAGATCCCAACGTATCTCTCCCCGGTGCCGCAACACCTACAAGCCCTCGGACTCCCAAGTCCCGTACACACGCAAGTCCCACCGACTCGCCGAGGCCGCACCTCAAACCAAAGAGTTCACAACCGAACTCAACCACCAACGAGCACACTTGCCCGTATCCTCATAGAACAAAGAAAAATCTCTTTGATGATCACAACACTTGATCACCTAAAGAGCACTCTCACTACAACACACCTATAGGAATATCTAGCAATGGATAGCTCAAGTGTGGTGTGAGAAAAGCAAGGAAAGACTATGGTGAAAATCTCAAAGAATCACTAAAACACTCTCTTGATAAAAACTCCCTTTAAGATGGGAAGTATTTGTACTCAATTATGTGGAGAGAACTTCTGAAATCAGTTGGAAAAACTAGCTCAAAGGTCTCCAAAATGTTCTCCTAAAAACAGTTGACAAGACCCCCTTTTATAGGCTGTCAGAAAATAGAGCGTTGGGGCTCTGTCAGTGCTACCGGTCGACCGGCCCGGTCGACCGCCAACGGTCAAGAATCCGACCGTTGGAGCCTCCGGTCGACCGGCTCGGTCGACCGACCACTGGAGCAGAGAGTAATCTCTCTGTCGGTCGACCGGACCGGTCGACCGAGATTTCCTTAGAGCAAAGCTCTCTGAAGCGGTCGACCGTCCCGGTCGACCGTTCTCCAGTGCACACAGGCGTGCACGTCTGTGCACGTCCGGTCGACCGGTCCGGTCGACCGGACCAGCCTGTCAGGCCAGTTCTGGGTCTGCACAGTTAAGGGATTAGGAAATAGGTCTTTTAACTTAATAAAAATCCCATAAATTCACAGTAAATCTAAAAAATAGTTTTAATCACAATAAAAACTGTTTTTCTAAAAATATGTTTTTCTAAAACTTGTTTTTCCATAACTTCACAAAATACAAAAACAAGATATTTGAGTTCATTTTAAAGCATAGTGTGTATGGATATGATCCACTACACAATCAAGATGAAATATCTATGTTTTTGACATTAAAGCTCTAATCATGATTTTGGTTTAAAGATATGAACTATGAAATACCAAAATCTAAGATAAATATTTTGTCACAAAGAAAAATCTTTTTCTAAATAAAAATTCTTTTCTAAACATAAAATTCTTTTATGAAAGCAATTCTATCAAGAGTTCTATCAAGAGTGTGTGTGATATAGACTTGAGCAATCCACCAACTATCTATCCTTTACATTTTTTCTAAAAAAAAACAAAATCTTATACCTAGACACAAGTCTTCATCTTCTTGAAGTCTTCACTTGAAGGCTTCTCATCTTCTTGACTTGGTCCAAGCTTGATCCAAAGCTCCTTGGATCACCCCGTGCTAGCTCCAAATCTTGACATTTAATCCTTTGTTGAGCTTTGCACCTACTAAGATCTTGATAAAGAATCTGTCACTAATTAAACAAGATCATTAGCAAATATAACTACATGAGTTGATCATCATCAAAACTAGAGTGATAGGCCTTTGGGCCAACAATCTCCCCCTTTTTGATGATGACAAAACTCATGAAGTTATATATGCATGGATTAAAGTAAAGCTTAAAAGAAGCTCCCCCTTAACTCATGCATATCAAATAAATGATAAAGATATGACAATGAAGCACATGACATGTATGCAAATGAATGGAGATAACTCAAAAACAAATCTTTTTCTCCTATTATTTGCAAACTAAAATATATATGCATAAATACAAATCTTAAGCAATGAAAACATGCATATATACTCAAATACTTCTCCCCCTTTTTGTCAATCATCAACAAAGGGTTCAAAGTAAAATCAAATCAAAAAAAAAATTTCTCCCCTTTTTGTCAAATACAAAGAAATAAGGAGGGGTATACAAATCAACCAATAAAGATTTATATGCGATATACATTCATGAAGAGGAAGACGTTAAGTTAACTTCCCTACACATATGCATTACATGAAGAAGAGATGACAAGCCCTAACTCACATAACACATATTATGTAATGCATAAGAGGAGATGTGAAGCTCCCCCTACACACGTATATCATATAAAGAAGATTTGTCAAGCTCCTCAATTTATAATATACTCAACATGAATCCATATGTAAGAGAGATGTTAAGCTCTCCTTGCATATAGGAAATACAAATCAAAAATTTTGAATATTTCTTGAACAAGACAAAATTTTGAACTTTTCTTATGAAAACAAAATTGAAATATCTTAAAATACACAACTTTCTTTTAAGGTACCAAATGTAGAACAATTAAATTTTGAATTTTGATACCAATTTTGAAATACAATGCATAAGCTTTAAAATAAATAAGATTTGAAGTAAGCTTAGCATTAACAACTATTGTGCTTTGAAATATAAATCCATTTTAATACAAGCACACAACAATCATATATATGTATGAAAAGAGTATACCAATTTAAGTAGATACATACATATATGAAAGAACAACATATGAGTATACACAATAAGAGGTCATATTGATACCAATTGAAAATATCCAATGATACCAATTGAAAATTAAGCTTAAGTGTATATATCATAAAATCTACCACATGAAGAATTCGAACTAGTTAAATGAAGGTATTTAACAACTAGTACGGAATCCTTCAATCAAGGAATAAAGCAAAAATTTTTCATGAAATATCAATGAAACACAAGGCACTAAAAAGCACTCTATCCATAAAGTCCAAATCAAAAAAGAAGTGAGTGTGATAGTGTTATGTGGAACATGGTATCATGAAAAATAGCAATAAAACTCAATATTCCTTAAAATTTTGAAATCATGAAATCCATCACAAAATTTTATTGAAAAATTACAAAATTTTTATTAAAAACTAAAATTTATATTTCAAGATATATGTATGTTTTGACAAGACATTAAGTATACATACATATCCTTAAAAACACAATTGAGTCCATATATAGATTTGCATGAAAGGCAAATGACTCAAGAGGTATCCATGTATATCTTAATGTTTTGGCAAGACAAACATATACATGAAATGAAAGCACATGATCATAGCATAAATCCAAAATGGGAATACAAATTTAAAATGTAATAATCATCAAAACTTAGGCTATACTAGCACACCTAATGGGCACAAATAAGCATTCAAACCCAATCATATATAGATTTATTTGTGATTCATAATGTGTACAAGTATAAATCTAAGTGTTGACAAATGCTAACATTTAAACTAATATTCAAATCATGAAGCATCAAATAAATTTTGAAAATACAAAAGAATTTATCCATATGATTAAAAATAGGATCATGTGAATCAATTTGAAGAATAGATAACTAGTTTAAATGGATTTTTGACAAACTAGTTAAAGATCCTTCAAAAATACAAAGTCAAATGTTTTCCATGAATAATACTAAATACATAAAAGTTCAAGCACTCATAGTCCATAAAGCTCAAAAATTATATTTTGTATCATAAAGATGAGTGTTCAAAAGATCATGTAAATAGCATTTTTATGAAAATAGTCATTCAAGCTCAAAAAGATCATAAATCACATTTTGTTGTACAAATCAAAAACATGAAAAATCATTTTTTTTATTATTTATTTAAACTACTAATCTTCATGGTATATGTATGATTTATCCAATTCTAACAATATGCATACATATCCCAAATATGAAAAGAGTCTATATATATTGCATGAAGGCAAATGACTCAAGGGTATACATGTATATTTATTAGATTTGAATTAAACACACATATACATGAAGTAAGATCAAAGATAGGATAACAAGTATAAATGACCGAATCATCAAAACTAGCCTATACACATGCATATAGTGGATACAAATGAGCATGAAGTTCAAATATGTATGAGTCAATTGTAGTTCACTATTCATATATGTATAAATGCAAGTTTTGACACATTCTACATTTAAGCATGTAAATGCCACATGAAGCACATAAAATCTTAAAACATGAACATGCTATGAATGATATTATGAAAATAAAAGCATGTACATAAATAAAATAGGAGTTTAGAAATTGTTACCAACTCCAAAACTCCAAGCATGGTGGTCTTTCCCACCAAAATCTCCTTGATAGCAATGCATCCAAAAGTTTGTCCATCATGTCCATTGCATCCGCTATCAAGGCACCAATCCTCTCACGTTTTGTGAGAGCCCTCACCTACATCAAAATCAAAGGGTGGGGGTTTTGGTACCCATACTTTCTGGGTCCTTTGGGGTTAGCTTTATTGCAAGGATCCCAAAATCTTTTATACTTAGCCAAATATAAATGAGGTTTCTTATCAAAACAAATTTTTCTAAATGGCCTTTGCGGCCACAATGTGTACATTTGTACACCTTAGCATACTTATGAGTGGGAGTGTGAGCATGATGTGCATCATAAGCATGTGCATGATGTGAATGTGCATGAGTATGAGGAACTTGTTTCTTTTGAAACAAGGATTCCAATCTAGTATGATTGAATGCACATGAGCTCAAATTAGAGCTCAAATTATCAATTTTATTTTTCAAATTTTTAATCTCATTTTGATCAATGTGAGCATGAGAAGCATGATGAGATATATGATTCAATTTTCTTTTTCTTTTGAGAAACAAAATCTTTTTCTTTTTCACATAGTTTTCTTTTAAAGATTTATTCTCTTGAAAAACAACTTCTTTTATTTTTCCACCATATCAATTTTATTTTTCAAATCAATGTTTCCTTTACATAAATTATTTAATTTAGACATAAGGGAAACATTCTCATTTTTCAAAAACTCATTTTCTTTTTCTAAGCATGCCATTTTATTTTCTAATAAATCTTTATCATTAAGCATGGCATCAAAATTCTTTTTCAAAATTTTATTATTTTTTTCTAAACATGCAATGTTAGATTTAAATGAATCTTGTTCTATATGCATGCAAGCAATGTCCTTTTTCAAATTTTTATTTTCCTTTTTAATTATGTCATATCTCTCAAGCAATAATTGGCAAAATGAATTTAGCTCATCATATGACATAGTAGCATCCTCATCCTCGGATTCGGAAGTTACCTCAAGGGGGTTATCCCCTTGGACCATGTAGCACTTGTTGGAGGTGTCGCTTCCAACATCTGAATCGCTCCCGGCATAATATAGATCCTTTTCGCCAAGGGAGGTGATGATGTTCCATACTACAAAAGTCGAGTCAAGATTAGTTAACTTAGACAAATAATCATCATCTAAGCTAGATACTAAAGCATGTAGGGCCTTTGCATTAGCCTCAATGTTCTTACCATTTAAGCAATATTCTTTATTAGTTGTGGCAAGATATACACTAAGGCCAAGTCCTTTGAGGAACAAAGACATCTTAACCTTCCAAATTTGGATGTTAAGGATGACAAGGTGGGTGGTGACATGAAGTCCATGGTGTGTGTACAAAATATTGTGATTAGCCTAAAAGTAGGATCTTTAACTCTAGGTTGTTAGACCCAATATCAAGAGCACTTGGCTCTGATACCAATTATAAGATCACCTAGAGGGGGGGTGAATAGGTGATGGCTAATCTAATGGTCACTTGTGAACAAATAATGCGGAATTAAAACTAAGTTGACCAAATTAAACTTCTTTTAATTAAACACTTATGTATAACTCAAGAGTGTTGCCGAATTCCCCTTGCGAGGCTCTGGACAAGCTCCTCTAGATTTCCTTGAATGGGTTGAGGTGCCGCGTTGGCTCTCTTGGTTGAATACTAGTGTTAACAAGCAATCCCACGCAAGTATATAACAATATAAGCACAAGGTATATCAAGCATGTAAAGTAAAGACAATGTAAGTAATGCAAGATATAAAAGAGACTAAGTGAGAAAGAGAGCAAGAGTGAGCAATCGCAAACACAAGGGTATGTTTCGAGGTTCGAGCACACTTGCTCTACATCCCCGCCTTCGACACACGAAGGATTTCCACTATGCAAGATCCCAACGGATCTCTCCCCGGTGCCGCAACACCTACAAGCCCTCGGACTCCCAAGTCCCGTACACACGCAAGTCCACCGACTCGCCGAGGCCGCACCTCAAACCAAAGAGTTCACAACCGAACTCAACCACCAACGAGCACACTTGCCCGTATCCTCATAGAACAAGAAAATCTCTTTGATGATCACAACACTTGATCACCTAAAGAGCACTCTCACTACAACACACCTATAGGAATATCTAGCAATGGATAGCTCAAGTGTGGTGTGAGAAAAGCAAGGAAAGACTATGGTGAAAATCTCAAAGAATCACTAAAACACTCTCTTGATAAAAACTTCCTTTAAGATGGGAAGTATTTGTACTCAATTATGTGGAGAGAACTTCTGAAATCAGTTGGAAAAACTAGCTCAAAGGTCTCCAAAATGTTCTCCTAAAAACAGTTGACAAGACCCCCTTTTATAGGCTGTCAGAAAATAGAGCCGTTGGGGCTCTGTCAGTGCTACCGGTCGACCGGCCCGGTCGACCGCCAACGGTCAAGAATCCGACCGTTGGAGCCTCCGGTCGACCGGCTCGGTCGACCGACCCACTGAAGCAGAGAGTAATCTCTCTGTCGGTCGACCGGACCGGTCGACCGAGATTTCCTTAGAGCAAAGCTCTCTGAAGCGGTCGACCGTCCCGGTCGACCGTTCTCCAGTGCACACAGGCGTGCACGTCTGTGCACGTCCGGTCGACCGGTTCGGTCGACCGGACCAGCCTGTCAGGCCAGTTCTGGGTCTGCACAGTTTAGGGATTAGGAAATAGGTCTTTTAACTTAATAAAAATCCCATAAATTCACAGTAAATCTAAAAAATAGTTTTAATCACAATAAAAACTGTTTTTCTAAAAATATGTTTTTCTAAAACTTGTTTTTCCATAACTTCACAAAATACAAAAACAAGATATATGAGTTCATTTTAAAGCATAGTGTGTATGGATATGATCCACTACACAATCAAGATGAAATATCTATGTTTTTGACATTAAAGCTCTAATCATGATTTTGGTTTAAAGATATGAACTATGAAATACCAAAATCCAAGATAAATATTTTGTCACAAAGAAAAATCTTTTTCTAAATAAAAATTCTTTTCTAAACATAAAATTCTTTTATGAAAGCAATTCTATCAAGAGTTCTATCAAGAGTGTGTGTGTGATATAGACTTGAGCAATCCACCAACTATCTATCCTTTACATTTTTTCTAAAACAAAAACAAAATCTTATACCTAGACACAAGTCTTCATCTTCTTGAAGTCTTCACTTGAAGGCTTCTCATCTTCTTGACTTGGTCCAAGCTTGATCCAAAGCTCCTTGGATCACCCCGTGCTAGCTCCAAATCTTGACATTTAATCCTTTGTTGAGCTTTGCACCTACTAAGATCTTGATAAAGAATCTGTCACTAATTAAATAAGATCATTAGCAAATATAACTACATGAGTTGATCATCATCAAAACTAGAGTGATAGGCCTTTGGGCCAACAATCTCCCCCTTTTGATGATGACAAAACTCATGAAGTTATATATGCATGGATTAAAGTAAAGCTTAAAAGAAGCTCCCCCTTAACTCATGCATATCAAATAAATGATAAAGATATGACAATGAAGCACATGACATGTATGCAAATGAATGGAGATAACTCAAAAACAAATCTTTTTCTCCTATTATTTGCAAACTAAAATATATATGCATAAATACAAATCTTAAGCAATGAAAACATGCATATATACTCAAATACTTCTCCCCCTTTTTGTCAATCATCAACAAAGGGTTCAAAGTAAAATCAAATCAAAAAAAAAATTTCTCCCCCTTTTTGTCAAAAACAAAGAAATAAGGAGGGGTATACAAATCAACCAATAAAGATTTATATGCGATATACATTCATGAAGAGGAAGACGTTAAGTTAACTTCCCTACACATATGCATTACATGAAGAAGGGATGACAAGCCCTAACTCACATAACACATATTATGTAATGCATAAGAGGAGATGTGAAGCTCCCCCTACACACGTATATCATATAAAGAAGAGTTGTCAAGCTCCTCAATTTATAATATACTCAACATGAATCCATATGTAAGAGAGATGTTAAGCTCTCCTTGCATATAGGAAATACAAATCAAAAATTTTGAATATTTCTTGAACAAGACAAAATTTTGAACTTTTCTTATGAAAACAAAATTTTGAAATATCTTAAAATACACAACTTTCTTTTAAGGTACCAAATGTAGAACAATTAATTTTGAATTTTGATACCAATTTTGAAATACAATGCATAAGCTTTAAAATAAATAAGATTTGAAGTAAGCTTAGCATTAACAACTATTGTGCTTTGAAATATAAATCCATTTTAATACAAGCACACAACAATCATATATATGTATGAAAAGAGTATACCAATTTAAGTAGATACATACATATATGAAAGAACAACATATGAGTATACACAATAAGAGGTCATATTGATACCAATTGAAAATATCCAATGATACCAATTGAAAATTAAGCTTAAGTGTATATATCATAAAATCTACCACATGAAGAATTCGAACTAGTTAAATGAAGGTATTTAACAACTAGTACGGAATCCTTCAATCAAGGAATAAAGCAAAAATTTTTCATGAAATATCAATGAAACACAAGCACTAAAAAGCACTCTATCCATAAAGTCCAAATCAAAAAAGAAGTGAGTGTGATAGTGTTATGTGGAACATGGTATCATGAAAAATAGCAATAAAACTCAATATTCCTTAAAATTTTGAAATCATGAAATCCATCACAAAAATTTTATTGAAAAATTACAAAATTTTTATTAAAAACTAAAATTTATATTTCAAGATATATGTATGTTTTGACAAGACATTAAGTATACATACATATCCTTAAAACACAATTGAGTTCATATATAGATTTGCATGAAAGGCAAATGACTCAAGAGGTATCCATGTATATCTTAATGTTTTGGCAAGACAAACATATACATGAAATGAAAGCACATGATCATAGCATAAATCCAAAATGAGAATACAAATTTAAAATGTAATAATCATCAAAACTTAGGCTATACTAGCACACCTAATGGGCACAAATTAGCATTCAAACCCAATCATATATAGATTTATTTGTGATTCATATGTGTACAAGTATAAATCTAAGTGTTGACAAATGCTAACATTTAAACTAATATTCAAATCATGAAGCATCAAATAAATTTTGAAAATACAAAAGAATTTATCCATATGATTAAAAATAGGATCATGTGAATCAATTTGAAGAATAGATAACTAGTTTAAATGGATTTTTGACAAACTAGTTAAAGATCCTTCAAAAATACAAAGTCAAATGTTTTCCATGAATAATACTAAATACATAAAAGTTCAAGCACTCATAGTCCATAAAGCTCAAAAATTATATTTTGTATCATAAAGATGAGTGTTCAAAAGATCATGTAAATAGCATTTTTATGAAAATAGTCATTCAAGCTCAAAAAGATCATAAATCACATTTTGTTGTACAAATCAAAAACATGAAAAATCATTTTTTTTATTATTATTTAAACTACTAATCTTCATGGTATATGTATGATTTATCCAATTCTAACAATATGCATACATATCCCAAATATGAAAAGAGTCTATATATATATTGCATGAAGGCAAATGACTCAAGGGTATACATGTATATTTATTAGATTTGAATTAAACACACATATACATGAAGTAAGATCAAAGATAGGGATAACAAGTATAAATGACCGAATCATCAAAACTAGCCTATACACATGCATATAGTGGATACAAATGAGCATGAAGTTCAAATATGTATGAGTCAATTGTAGTTCACTATTCATATATGTATAAATGCAAGTTTTGACACATTCTACATTTAAGCATGTAAATGCCACATGAAGCACATAAAATCTTAAAACATGAACATGCTATGAATGATATTATGAAAATAAAAGCATGTACATAAATAAAATAGGAGTTTAGAAATTGTTACCAACTCCAAAACTCCAAGCATGGTGGTCTTTCCCACCAAAATCTCCTTGATAGCAATGCATCCAAAAGTTTGTCCATCATGTCCATTGCATCCGCTATCAAGGCACCAATCCTCTCACGTTTTGTGAGAGCCCTCACCTACATCAAAATCAAAGGGTGGGGTTTTGGTACCCATACTTTCTTGGGTCCTTTGGGGTTAGCTTTATTGTAAGGATCCCAAAATCTTTTATACTTAGCCAAATATAAATGAGGTTTCTTATCAAAATAAAATTTTCTAAATGGCCTTTGCGGCCACAATGTGTACATTTGTACACCTTAGCATACTTATGAGTGGGAGTGTGAGCATGATGTGCATCATAAGCATGTGCATGATGTGAATGTGCATGAGTATGAGGAACTTGTTTCTTTTGAAACAAGGATTCCAATCTAGTATGATTGAATGAACATGAGCTCAAATTAGAGCTCAAATTATCAATTTTATTTTTCAAATTTTTAATCTCATTTTGATCAATGTGAGCATGAGAAGCATGATGAGATATATGATCAATTTTCTTTTTCTTTTGAGAAACAAAATCTTTTTCTTTTTCACATAGTTTTCTTTTTAAAGATTTATTCTCTTGAAAAACAACTTCTTTTTGTTTTTCCACCATATCAATTTTATTTTTCAAATCAATGTTTCCTTTACATAAATTATTTAATTTAGACATAAGGGAAACATTCTCATTTTTCAAAAACTCATTTTCTTTTTCTAAGCATGCCATTTTATTTTCTAATAAATCTTTATCATTAAGCATGGCATCAAAATTCTTTTTCAAAATTTTATTATCTTTTTCTAAACATGCAATGTTAGATTTAAATGAATCTTGTTCTATATGCATGCAAGCAATGTCCTTTTTCAAATTTTTATTTTCCTTTTTAATTATGTCATATCTCTCAAGCAATAATTGGCAAAATGAATTTAGCTCATCATATGACATAGTAGCATCCTCATCCTCGGATTCGGAAGTTACCTCAAGGGGGTTATCCCCTTGGACCATGTAGCACTTGTTGGAGGTGTCGCTTCCAACATCCGAATCGCTCCCGGCATAATATAGATCCTTTTCGCCAAGGGAGGTGATGATGTTCCATACTACAAAAGCCGAGTCAAAATTAGTTAACTTAGACAAATAATCATCATCTAAGCTAGATACTAAAGCATGTAGGCCTTTGCATTAGCCTCAATGTTCTTACCATTTAAGCAATATTCTTTATTAGTTGTGGCAAGATATACACTAAGGCCAAGTCCTTTGAGGAACAAAAACATCTTAACCTTCCAAATTTGGATGTTAAGGATGTCAAAGGTGGGTGGTGACATGAAGTCCATGGTGTGTGTACAAAATATTGTGATTAGCCTAAAAGTAGGATCTTTAACTCTAGGTTGTTAGACCCAATATCAAGAGCACTTGGCTCTGATACCAATTATAAGATCAGCTAGAGGGGGGGTGAATAGGTGATGGCTAATCTAATGGTCACTTGTGAACAAATAATGCGGAATTAAAACTAAGTTGACCAAATTAAACTTCTTTTAATTAAACACTTATGTATAACTCAAGAGTGTTGCCGAATTCCCCTTGCGAGGCTCTGGACAAGCTCCTCTAGATTCCCCTTGAATGGGTTGAGGTGCCGCGTTGGCTCTCTTGGTTGAATACTAGTGTTAACAAGCAATCCCACGCAAGTATATAACAAATAAGCACAAGGGTATATCAAGCATGTAAAGTAAAGACAATGTAAGTAATGCAAGATATAAAAGATACTAAGTGAGAAAGAGAGCAAGAGTGAGCAATCGCAAACACTAGGGTATGTTTCGAGGTTCGAGCACACTTGCTCTACATCCCCGCCTTCGACACACGAAGGATTTCCACTATGCAAGATCCCAACGGATCTCTCCCCGGTGCCGCAACACCTACAAGCCCTCGGACTCCAAGTCCCGTACACACGCAAGTCCACCGACTCGCCGAGGCCGCACCTCAAACCAAAGAGTTCACAACCGAACTCAACCACCAACGAGCACACTTGCCCGTATCCTCAAAGAAAAGAAAAATCTCTTTGATGATCACAACACTTGATCACCTAAAGAGCACTCTCACTACAACACACCTATAGGAATATCTAGCAACGGATAGCTCAAGTGTGGTGTGAGAAAAGCAAGGAAAGACTATGGTGAAAATCTCAAAGAATCACTAAAACACTCTCTTGATAAAAACTCCCTTTAAGATGGGAAGTATTTGCACTCAATTATGTGGAGAGAACTTCTGAAATCAGTTGGAAAAACTAGCTCAAAGGTCTCCAAAATGTTCTCCTAAAAACAGTTGACAAGACCCCCTTTTATAGGCTGTCAGAAAATAGAGCCGTTGGGGCTCTGTCAGTGCTACCGGTCGACCGGCCCGGTCGACCGCCAACGGTCAAGAATCCGACCGTTGGAGCCTCCGGTCGACCGGCTCGGTCGACCGACCCACTGGAGCAGAGAGTAATCTCTCTGTCGGTCGACCGGACCGGTCGACCGAGATTTCCTGAGAGCAAAGCTCTCTGAAGCGGTCGACGGTCCCGGTCGACCGTTCTCCAGTGCACACAGGCGTGCACGTCTGTGCACGTTCGGTCGACCTGTCCGGTCGACCGGACCAGCCTGTCAGGCCAGTTCTGGGTCTGCACAGTTAAGGGATTAGGAAATAGGTCTTTTAACTTAATAAAAATCCCATAAATTCACAGTAAATCTAAAAAATAGTTTTAATCACAATAAAAACTGTTTTTCTAAAAATATGTTTTTCTAAAACTTGTTTTTCCATAACTTCACAAAATACAAAAACAAGATATTTGAGTTCATTTTAAAGCATAGTGTGTATGGATATGATCCACTACACAATCAAGATGAAATATCTATGTTTTTGACATTAAAGCTCTAATCATGATTTTGGTTTAAAGATATGAACTATGAAATACCAAAATCCAAGATAAATATTTTGTCACAAAGAAAAATCTTTTTCTAAATAAAAATTCTTTTCTAAACATAAAATTCTTTTATGAAAGCAATTCTATCAAGAGTTCTATCAAGAGTGTGTGTGTGATATAGACTTGAGCAATCCACCAACTATCTATCCTTTACATTTTTTCTAAAACAAAAACAAAATCTTATACCTAGACACAAGTCTTCATCTTCTTGAAGTCTTCACTTGAAGGCTTCTCATCTTCTTGACTTGGTCCAAGCTTGATCCAAAGCTCCTTGGATCACCCCGTGCTAGCTCCAAATCTTGACATTTAATCCTTTGTTGAGCTTTGCACCTACTAAGATCTTGATAAAGAATCTGTCACTAATTAAACAAGATCATTAGCAAATATAACTACATGAGTTGATCATCATCAAAACTAGAGTGATAGGCCTTTGGGCCAACAGCGTTCTCTAATTCAGAGACCTTTCAAGAGAAATACTTCTCCTTTCAGGGTGGCGATACCCTAGCAACCTCTTTTCCTCAAGGAATCTCCGAACCAGGCGAGAAGGAATTCCTCACAAAAGGCGGTTTTGAGAAGTAGCAAGAGGGTTCTACCGATCCTCTATTCTCTGATTCCCGGAACCAGGCGAGAAGGGAATCTCATCGCTCGCATCGTCAAAGGGACAAAGTGGTCGCGCGCTGACCAGACTCCTATCGGCACATTTTTCCAGAATCTCTGAGGAGATCTACTTGTAATCTTTTTAAGAATACTTGTAATTTAGCTCCTCAAACTCTTTTTTTTGTAAGTTTTCCCCCTTTGCAAACATAATGGAAAACAGTATGCAAGTGTGGTCAAGAGACCCTAATTCATCTAGGTTAACTAGAAACACATCACCACCCAGGTTTGAAACAAGACCAGATTCGATTATGGATCGACCGACATCTTTGCAGGATATGTTCTATCCCATTAGAACATCACTACCATCCTGCATCCAACTTCTATCGGTTGGTGAACACAACTTTGAGCTTAAGCCACAGTTCATCAATACACTCCCTAAGTTCCATGGCTTAGAGTCCGAAGATGCTTTTTTCTTCATAGAGAATTTGAGGAAGTATGCTTATTGATGAAAATCTCACACCTTGCAGATGATGCTATTAGGTTGAGATTTGTCCCATTTGCTCTTAAGGACTTAGCTAAGAAATGGCTCTACAGCTTAGCGGCTGGCTCTATCACATCTTGGGATGGTTTCATCAAGGTCTTCTTGAAGAAATTCTATTCAATCCACAAGACCGCTCTCGTTAGGAAAAACATCATGCAGTTCAAGTAAGAACCTAGTGAACCGTTTTGGAGGTACTTTAAACGCTTCAAAGACCTCCTTGTCCAATGTCCTCATCATGAAAAGAGAAATGGCGACAGTGCCAAATTCTTTATGACGGTTTAGACTATTCGACCAAGACCCTCTTAGAAAGCATGTGCCAAGGGGGATTCTTGCAGAAGGATGAGCATGAAGGATGGGATTTATATGAGAATCTTGCTGAAAAGACCATCCAATGGGAAACTTACTAGTGAAAGCTCTAGAAATCCAAACTCTATCTCTTCAAAAGGAGGTCTCCATTCGATTGAATCATCCATAGCTAACGAGGCTAAGTTAGCTAACCTAGCGAGAAGACTGGAAGCTTTAGAAACTAAGGACTAAGTCCAGTCAATCAAGTCAGCCCGAACCAATTTCCAACTGCGGGTTATACTTACTGTCAGGCCATGAATCATGTGTTTGAGGAGTGTCCTATATTTCAAGCTCACCAACACTTTTCTAAACCGATGAATGCGGCCTTTTCAAGGCCGAACAATGATCCTTACGCTCCAACGTACAATCCTAGCTGGAGAAATCACCCAAATTTCTCATGGAGCCAATAAAATAATGACCACCCACGGTCAAACCATGCAAACCACTTCCATCATTCCAATAATTCTTCCAATCATCAACCCAACTTTTCCAATCACCCTCACAATTCTCCCAACAATTTTTTCAAATTATCAACAAAATTTCCCAACAAGCTCCACCATCTTCCTTCCAGAATCCTCAACTCGAAAGGAGAATGACTGATTTTGAGAGAAACATGGAAAGGTACATGAAGAACCAAGATTCCCTCATGCAAATAATACAGAGGCTAGAGGGTCAAATGAGCCAGTTAGCCAACCCACAATATAAGAGGCAAAAGGGTACCTTACCCAGTCAACCAATTATGAATCCCAGGAATTCACAACAAGCTCGTTTGGTTGAGGATCCATCACTGAATCAATGTAATGTTGTTCATACATTGAGGTCAGGAAAGAAGTTGATAACCAAGTATCAACACCACTTAATCCTAGTCAACACAATCACACTTCAGCATCCACCTCATCTAATCCCACTCCTCCTAAATTTGATGAATCTGAAAAAGATAAGTCAACCAGTCATGTGCACCAGCCTATAGCACCATTTCCTAATAGGCTGAAAAACAACAAGCATAATTCACACATGGATAAGATAATTGAGATCTTTAATAAAGTGAAATAAATGTGCCACTTCTTGATGCCATCCAACAAGTCCCATCTTATGCTAAGTTTCTTAGGACATGTACACCAAGAAGAGAAAGACTAATGTACCTAAAAAGATCTTCTTAGCCACTAACATTAGTGCTACTATCAGGTCCGATCCCTGTTAAGTACAAGGATCCAGGTAGTCCAACCATTGCCTGCACAATAGGACAAGCCGAGATTAGTCGTGCACTTCTTGACTTGGGGGCAAGTATCAACTTGCTTCCATTCTCAGTTTATCAACAACTCGGGTTGGGCGATCTTAGTCCAACTCGAGTCACTATCCAACTGGCTGACCGTTCAGTTAAAGTTCCAAAAGGGGAGATTAATGATGTCCTTATCCGGCTTGGGGAGTTTATTTACCCTGTTGATTTCATAGTTCTAGAGACACAACTGAAATCACCTAGAGGGGGAGTGAATAGGTGATAAAGCTAATCTAATGAACTTAATGCGGAATTTAAAAACTAATTGCAATTACACAAATGCAATCAACTAGATATGCACACACACAACCAAGCCAAGCATATAAGTATGAATGATCAAAGTGAAATGATGCAAGGCACAAAGTAAGGAGAGAGAGAGAGAGAGAGAGTAAGAGTCAAGGGATCAATGATTAGGAAAAGATAGTGTGAAGTTATTACACAAGTATTCAATGAAAGAAGAAAGGTTTAGAGTTAACCTCGGTGCTTTGTCACTTCACAATGTATTTGAGATGGTTAATATATCCTTTCCAATCTCCGCTATAGCAATGGCTATACCGGGTCGATCCTCGAGGAGAGCTCACGTTGGAAGTTTTACGGTTAGGAGTGAAGAAATGAAACGAAGATTCTTCTTTGTTATTTACACAAATGCAAGAGACATGGAAAAGAAAATAGAAGAAGTGGTTGATTTGTGCATGATGGAAAAGAAATTAAAAGAACTTTAGTAAAGTGTATTGCTAAGAGAAAAGAAGCTAGTAAAGAAGATGTTGGAAAACTTTAGATGAGAAAGTACATGTCTAGCTAACTTTACTTCGCTAACTTACTAAACTCAATGATGATGCTTGATTGCCTCATGTTGATTCATTGGCAATAGGTATGACTTGCTTGTTTGTTCAAAGTCCTTTACCGTTTTGAAGATGAGTGTTCCTTTAGTTCTTAGCTTGAAGCCTCATATTAATTCATTGGCTCTCTAGATAGATTATCAATGATGAACTCTAGGATTGGTACTCAAGGAATGCTAAGTTAGAAGAATCAACATTCATTTGAACATTCAAGACATAACAACAAATTAGCTTGAAGTAAAGATGTTGTTCTTACTATACAAGTAGCACATGTTTGGTGATCCATCTCCATGTTCCATCAAGGCTCTTGTTCTAGACAAGGCTCTAAATGAGGCACACATGAGTCATATGGAGTTTGTACAAGCATTGACCAAGGGAAAGCAACTCTACTTCCTTGGTAAGTAAAAGAAACTCTCACAATGCAAGTATAAAGATAAGCAAACATCCAAAGAGATAGAAGTTAGCTAGATAAGTTTGTTAGCTAGCCATGCAATAGAAATTTAGCTATCCATTACACAAGTAACAAAACAACAATTCATGATGTAAAGCAAAGAGAAGTAAAGCAATGAAAATGCAAGAGAAGTAAAACAAGAAAGTAATGCAATGTAAAACGTACTAGAGCTTGCAAAGAGAAGACGAAGCTTTGATTAACCCTTGTTACAAGTGATGTCACCTTCTTGATTACAAGCTTTCAACAGCACTCACTCTCTCTCTTTGACAAAATCTCTAGGAGGAAGAAGATGGAGACTAAAACCTAGGAGAAGACTAAAATAAAATACAAGAGTTTCCCTAGTTCTCTCCTTTCTCTTCTCTCCTTTTTTTTTTATGGCCTTTTTGGTCTTTGTTTCCATCCCAAAACGTGTAAGTGTGAAGTGCCTACTATCTAAGGCAAAAATTCAAGATAAAAATATCTCCCCAATTTTTCTTACTTAGCCTATAATTTTCAAACAAGATCTATTATTTCAACTAGGTTTAAGATGTCATAATTAAGGCTTTCTTAATTTCTAAGATACATCTTAATTTTCTTAAAAATAGATCAAAACTTTGTCTCTTATTTCAAAAAGTTTTTTTTTTTAATTTATTTCTAAAAGAAGTGTAAAAGAGAAAAAAAAAATCTAAAAACTCTATATTAGTAAACCCTCCCCCACACTTATTTCATGCATTGTCCTCAATGCATCGTGATATATGTATGCATGAAACAAAATAGAGAGGGAAGGAAAAAATTACCTTAAGGTGGTGGTTCCGGTGGTGGTCGGATTGGTCCACGAAACATGGCCCAATCAACTTTGCTTTGGGTTTTGAGGAACCCACCATAGACCTCCATGATACAACCCACTAGAATGATGCATGCATGTGTGAATTTTATTAACAATGTTACCCCATCTAATTTCCAAATTTGCAAAATAATTTCAGAGTCAAATTTTCAAAGCCCTTGTCCCAGAATGGAGTATGAAAAGATGGAATGATTGATTTGGACTTGGGAACTATGGGAACTAATACTGACTCAGAAAAATGACTTAAGTCAAGTAAAGGTTCGGGAGTCGAGATCGGTTCAAGAAGTGGGTCCAAATCAAGAAGATGAAGCTCAAGTCCACATTCATTTCCCCATGCTGGAATGTGAATATCTAAGATTGGTGATTCAAGTTCAGGAGGTATGGGAATCAAAACTGACTCTAAAATGTTACTCAAATTGGGTAACAAAACAGGTGTCAATAGTGATTCGGGAATTTGAACAAGATCACAAACTTGGGGATCAAAGTCACATTCCTCATTCAGTTCAATTCCACAAAAATGAGAACTTACCAATTTATCAAATGGACTTTCAAAAGTATGAAATTGGTCAAGTTCAATATGATCATTATGAATGATTGGTGATTCAATTTCACAATGGATAGGTACAGGATTCAATACTGACTCGAGAAAAGGATTGAAATCAGGTGAAGATACTGGAGTCATAATTGAATCAGGAAGTAGAATTGAATCATCAAGTGGAAGTTCAGGACCATATTCATGTTCAAGTTCAATTTCAGTAAAAGGAAAACTTGCCAAAATATCAATGGGATTTGAGGTGTGGACAAGTTCAGGTGGATGTGCTGAAATTGAATCTTAATTTCCAAAACAACACGACTCTTTGGCTCGGACAGAATGGTTAGTGACATTAGAAATAGGATGAGAATGAAGAGTTTGAATCATCAACTCTATGTCACGGTTACGAGCATTTTGAGCCTGAGTCATGATTTCAAGCATCTTTTTACAATTCATTGGTTCATCGTTTTGTTGAAAAGATGAAGAGTTATTTTGGAATTGTTGGTGAAATTGTGAGTCCATCAGATTTTGTGATTGTTGTTTAGACTCACAAAAAAGTTCCTTACTCATTTCCAAGGCAGATGGTTGTTCATTGTGAAGAGGTGGAACTGAGTAAGACTCTTGAAAATACTGTGGAATTGGAGAGGCCAATGTTTCTTGAAGTTGTTGCTCGGCCCTTTGTAGATTGGCTTCTAAACTCTTTTGTAACTCAGATTTTTCTTCAATGGGAGGTGTAGAAAAAGGAGTATAAGAAGCGAAATCGGGGAATGAATATTGTGGACAAGGTGAATATGGTGGACAAGGAGTTTGAAAATTTGACTCGGGGGACTTGAATCCCCATTGACTCTGTGACGAGTTGAAATTATTTTGAAAATTATAGTCATAAGAATGTGGGTATGGGTTGTATTGATTCGGATAAGGCCAACCCGGTGTATGTGGTTGGTGCATATTGTAAAACGCCGGGTTGGAATTATCCGAATCATATGGAGTTGGTGTGAAATATGGATTCATATTCGGATTGAAAGAATTGTTATTATTGAATGCCATTTCACAAAAAAATCACAAAAAAGAAAGAATCAAACAAAAAACAAAAAGAAAAGAAAAATCAAAATCAAGCCAAGAGGAGGGTTGACCTAGACCTAGATGAAATGTCCCTAGGGGCCAACGTCTATTCAAATTTTATTAGGGCTTGGGTTGTGTGAGTGGGGAGATGATTTTTGGGCTAAGGAAGGGGTATGAAATCCCACCTTATCTTGTTTGGAGTTTGCCCTTAAATTCAATTTGTGCAAGTGTGCAATATAGACAAGAATATAACACAAAGCGATAAATCACCCACGTGTTTGTCCTATGCTATATGCAATGCCATATGTACATCTCCATCCAAATCACAACAACAGAACAAAATACAGTATATTGGAATTGAATTGACACGTGCCTAAATGCAAATGTCCAAACCGTTTTAAAAGCGTCCAATTACCGTATTTTAGTTCTTTTATTTATTTTGGTGTGCAGGGCAATATTTACAGGTGCTTAACATTGCAGTAAGTAAAACAAGAAGTAATGCAATGTAAAACGTACTAGAGCTTGCAAAGAGAAGACGAAGCTTTGATTAACCTTGTTACAAGTGATGTCACCTTCTTGATTACAAGCTTTCAACAGCACTCACTCTCTCTCTTTGACAAAATCTCTAGGAGGAAGAAGATGGGGACTAAAACCTAGGAGAAGACTAAAACAAAATACAAGAGTTTCCCTAGTTCTCTCCTTTCTCTTCTCTGTTTTTCTCATGCAGACCCTGGTCCTGTATTTATAGCCTTCAGAGAGAAGCATCTAGAGCCCAGATCGTTGGAGAAAAATCCGGGGCTCAACGGCCCAGATCTTGCCGCGCGCGCGCGGCAAGGCGCGGCCGTTTGAAAGCTGTTGGCTAACAACTTTCTGTTGTGAAGTTGTTACAAGTTTGTTAGCCACGTGGCCTTCTAGAACATTGAGTTGGCGCGTGGATCTCCCTTGATTCTGAATTCAAACTTGGGCTCTTTTGGGCTTTGAATTAAATCTCTTTAATTATTGCTAATTAAAGAGATTTTGGGCCTTTTTCTCTTTTAAGATGTGGACCTGCAAAAATAGAGAGAAAAGGATTAAAAATCATATTTTTATTTGTAATATGCATGGTATGGAAGCAGTAAAATATGCAAATATGTATAACAATCACACCCCCATACCTAGCTTTTGCTCGTCCTCGAGCAAAAAAGGAAGAAAAAAGAGAGAAAAATCCTAACTAGTTTATTACACCACTTTCGTAGGTGACACGATTGCACTGAGCACGTGCAACAAGCCGTTAAACCTCTAGGTTACCCTAGAGGAGGAGTGTTGTCTCCTGAGGGTTTCAGCGGATTACACCCACAAAATCCATAAAGAAAAATAAAGGGGTTAGTGAAATCTTTGATCCATGTTTTAAAGATTCTAACTTGAGCTATAGGTTTCAGGTTACCCTAAACTTTTCATTCCTCTTATAAGTGTCTAATTGGAGTTTTGTTTTCAGCTTAGGTTAAGATTTTAGGGAAAAGATCAAAAACCGAATTTTGCATCAATCCTAGGATATATACATCTATAAATATGAAGGATTTTTCTTAGACCAAGTTCATTTATTTACTAATATATATAATATTTTTTTTTCTTTTATTTGTTTTATTTTATTTGCAATGTTTATTTATTTACATTTCCTTAGCATCCTTAGGCTTTCTAGTTTACCCTTGTAGCGAGCCTTTAACCGATGACTCCCAAACCAGACGGTCTTAGGGCACCAGATGAGAAAACATCCCTCGGGTTTAAGGTCTCGAGTAAAAAAGGCCACGAAGGAATTTAAGGACTTAACCACCTTTAGGCGTGATTGGCAATGCTTTTTGAGGCACGGCTAACCAGCTTAGTCAGTGGCTAAGTATTTATTATTTATTTATGTACATCTTTTTTTTTATATATATTATTTTTTTTTTATATATATATGTAAATAAAATCACAAAGTCTTTGATTAATCCTTCAATATGTTTAATGTTTATATCTAAAGAAAGAATTAAAATCTAGTAATTTTTCTAATCCTTTATTACTTAACCTAAAAATCTAACAAAACTCATCTTTTCAACTTATAATTAGAAATCTTAATTTAGAGCTTCCTTAATCCCTAAATTTCAAGTTTGATTCTTTAAACATGGATCAAAGATTTTCTTTTTTTTTTATATTTTTTTATTTTTCTAAAAGAAAAAGTAAAATCTAAAAAGAAAGTAGAAAATCTCTAAAGAAAGGTAAAATCTAAAAGAAAATAAAAACCTAAAAAGAAAGTGAAAAATCCTAAAAAGGCCTAAAAAGAAAGTAAAAAATCCTATGTTAGCATCTACCCCCCCCCCCATACCTATCTCATGCATTGTCCCCAATGTATGCAAGATAAGAATATGCATGAAAATAGGTAAAGGATAAAAATCATCCCCTCTGTCTCTTTGGACCAGCGGTGGTGCTTGGTCCGGCAGACTGTGATCGTCTCAATGCCGCCTCTATACTGTCCAAACGAGAGGAATTCTCCTCGACCTTCTTCCTCAGACGAACTTGCCCTCGAAAGATCTTCTTCATGCCCTTCCAGACGGCGGACATGAAGGCTTGTGATTCTGTGGGGGGATCCTGTCTCCAAAATTGGGGCTCATCTACCTCCTCTAAGCTCTCCTCCGAAGAGGACTCCACAAGAATATCCTCAGGCTGGGCACTAGGTGTCCAGAGGGCATGTAAGCAACCAGTGTAGGAGCTAGTGGGTCTCTCTGCTATAACATACACTCGGGGAAAGGAGTCAAATACATCGTCTGGTATGAAGTTTCGACACAGACGTGTAATCAAGACTGGATGGGAATACTTTGCACCCCGAGTACGGGAGGAATTATCAAGTATGGCATGGAAGATGGCCCTATTCAAACAAACCGTGTGTCTATGAGTCATTAAATCATGGATGATTTGTAACACGGGTCTGTTGAAAGTCGTGGTATGATCAAGTCCAAAAATATTGCGTTGGAGCCAACGTCCAATGCAATGTACATTTCTAAACGTGGATTGGGCTTTGAGCCACGGTCCTGCTCTGTGCAGCGGACCCCCATGATGGGCATGTAATCAACCAGTGGCAAAGGGTCAGTATGATGAGGATGAATGGGGACATCGGTGATTTCAGCAATGAGTGGAATGGTGACAAAGATGTCACCTAATGGCATATGAACTGTGAATTGTTGTGTGGTATGATTAACAGATGCATGATCCAATGTGTTGTAAAATGTGGTGACCAATTCAGGGCAATAGTATGTATCATTGTCATTGTTATCATAAACTAAGGAATACCAATTCCACGCACGTATTAGATCTACAAATATATGCCCATAGCCCCCTTGATCATACAAAAGTTTAGAGAAATCCCTCTCCACAAACAAACTAGGGGCCATAAATAACAGTAAAAATTAGAGCAAAGGAACTAAGGGACAAGAGATCAAACCACCCCCGGATTTCGTGGGGGGAAATCGAAAGACAGGTGTGCTGAAGGCACCAGAGACAGCTTCAGGAAGAATGGGTCTGTTTCTGTCTCCAGGGAAAGAAGTCAGTCGGCCTGAACTCTTCCGGCGCTCCTGAGGTGTCAGAACGGCGGCGGAGCTGCGGCAGAGCGCGGCGGAGTAGAGAAAATTGGGGAGCAGAATTTTGGTGGAGGTCGGCTGTTGAAGGAGTATTTCAGATCTGAGGGGAAGTTTTCGTTTGAGGGAGGAAGATAGGTGAAAAAGAGTATTTATAGGAGGGGAAAAAATGTTTTCCAAATTTAACCCTAGGTCAAAGAGTGTATTTACAAACCTAGGTCAAAGAGTGTATTTACAAACCTAGGTCAAAGAGGTGGAAAATGGAGTTGACTTGAAGGAAAAAAAATTGAAAAACTCCTAGGAAAAATTGTGAAAAACTCCCTAATTTTTTATTTTTTTCTAAAAGAAAAAGTAAAAATCTATTTTTTTTTATTTTTTTATTAAAAAAAAATGGTCCCAAAATGATATGCAGGGGAATTCGGGGAACTGTACAGATGGAATTTGTCACAAATAAACTGGGTCACAAAGACCCAATTCATGAACTTCGTGTGACACAGAAACGGTGGTAAAGAATGGCTTTAAACGTTGACCGTTCACAGTGAATTTGTTGCCATTATTCGGGTCAAGAATCTCAATCGCACCATGGGAGAAGACATTTTGAACAATGAATGGCCCTGACCACCTGGTTCTCAATTTACCAGGAAAGAGGTGGAGTCGTGAATTGTACAACAGAACCTTTTGTCCTACGACAAAAATTTTGCGGTGAATGGATTTATCATGAAAAAGTTTGGCTCTGTGTTTGGTGATCCGAGCATTGTCATATACTTCGTTTCTTAATTCTTCAAGCTCAGATATCTGCAACTTCCTTAATGCACCGGCTTTATCCAAATCCAAGTTCAGCTGCTTTAAAGCCCACATAGCTCGGTGTTCTAATTCAACTGGCAAGTGACAAGGTTTTCCAAATATAACTCGATATGGAGACATACCGAGGACAGTCTTGTAAGCGGTCCTGTATGCCCATAAGGCATCAGTGAGTTTGATGGACCAATCCTTACGGTTCTGTCCTACAGTTTTCTCCAAAATGAGTTTTATTTGTCTATTAGTGACTTCAACTTGCCCATTGGTTTGAGGATGGTAAGCCGTGGATAATTTGTGAGTAATAGAGTATTTACGCATCAAGGCTTCAAAAGCCTTATTGCAAAAATGACTCCCATTATCGCTTATTATCGCACAGGGGGCTCCGAAGCGAGAGATGATGTATTCTCTTAAAAACTTAATGACGACATGGTTGTCATTTGTCCTTGTAGGAATTGCTTCAGCCTATTTGGAAACATAATCTACGGCTACCAAAATGTATTGGTTACCGTAGGACAGAGGAAAGGGTCCCATAAAATCGATGCCCCATAGGTCGAAAATTTCGACTTCCAAGATGGGTGTGAGGGGTATCATGTCTCTTTGTGTGATACGACCCGTCATTTGACACTTATCACAAAGCTTGCAGAAATTATATGCATCCTTAAAGAGAGTGGGCCAGTAAATTCCACTCTGAAGCACTTTCTCAGCAGTTTTCCGTGGACCAAAATGTCCACCGCAAGCTAATTTGTGACAAAATGTCAAAACACTCTAATGTTCATCCTCAGGAAGGCACCTACATATGATTGGTCAGGACAGTATTTGAATAAATACGGTTCATCCCAAAAGAAGAAACCGCATTTGGCGCATGAAACGGTGTTTTTCCTGGCCTGACCAATGAGAAGGTATTTGCCTGGTAGCAAGGTAGTTCACTATATCAGCATACCAGGGCTCTCCACATATCTCAAAATTGTGCTCGTCAGGAAAATTATCATTAATCGGTATTTTCTTCTTAGGTGCATTCGGGATTCTTGACAAATGATCTGCTACCACATTCTCAACGCCCCTTTTATCTTTAATCTCCAAATCAAACTCTTGCAAAAGAAGTATCCATTGAATCAGTCTTGCCTTAGCATCCTTCTTTTGCATCAAGTATTTTAGGGCGGAGTGATCAGTAAAAACTATCGTCCTGGACCTTAGCAGATATTGGCGAAATTTCTCCAACGCAAAGACAACCGCTAAAAATTCCTTTTCAGTAGTTGTGTAATTGAGTTGGGCATCATTCAGCGTTCTGCTAGCATAATAGATTACGTATTGCCTGTTATCAATACGCTGCCCTAAAACAGTGCCTATAGCAAAGTCAGAGGCATCACACATAATATCAAAAGGCTTGGTCCAATCTGGTGCAGAGATGATCGGTGCAGAGACAAGTCTACTTTTAAGCTCTTTCCACGATTTTTGACATTCCTCATCAAATATAAAGGGTACATCCTTTCCTAAGAGATTTGTCAAGGGTCTTGCAATGTTGCTAAACCCTTGAATGAATCGTCTAGAGAAGCCGGCGTGCCCTAAGAATGATCTAATGTCCTTTAAACATGTTGGTTCAGTGAGCTTCGTTATGACTTCCACTTTAGACTTGTCCACCTCGATTCCTATTCTTGATACCTTGTGCCCAAGTACGATTCCTTGCTTGACCATAAAGTGACACTTTTCCCAGTTAAGTGTCAAATTTTTCTCCATATAACGTTGTAAAACCAGTTTCAGATGGTACAAGCATTGTTCAAAGGAATCCCCGTAAATGGAAAATCATCCATGAAAATTTCCAAAAATTTCTCCACCATGTCTGAGAACAGGCTCAACATGCAACGTTGAAACGTTGCAGGAGCATTGCAAAGGCCGAAGGGCATCCTACGGTATGCAAACGTTCCAAAAGGACAGGTGAAGGTAGTCTTATCTTGGTCTTCGGGAGCAATTGGGATTTGATTATATCCTGAATATCCATCCAGGAAACAATAATACTCGTGTCCCGCCAATCTCTCCAGCATTTGATCAATGAAAGGAAGTGGAAAGTGGTCTTTACGTGTGGCAGTGTTCAGTTTCCTGTAATCAATACAAACTCGAATCTTCGTTGGAAGACGTATTTGTATCCATTCTTTATTCTTATTTTCCACTACAGTAAATCCAGCTTTCTTAGGCACAGCGTGAACTGGACTAACCCACTGACTATCAGATATGGGATAGATAACCCCATTGTCTAATAGTTTCAAAATCTCAGATCTAACAGCTTCCTGCATGATGGGGTTAAGTTTACGCTGTGGGTCTCGTTTAGGCTTGGCATCTTCCGTCAAATGAATCCTATGTTGGACAATGGAAGGACTAATCCCCTTGATATCAGCCATGGTCCAACCAATGGCCTCTCTATTTTCCCTTAACACAGTCAGAAGGTCCTCTTCTTGTTGTTTAGTGAGATTGGATGCAATTATCACAGAAAGGATTCCTTCTCATCCAAGTACTTGAGATGGTTGGGAAGAACCTTAAGCTCAGAGGAAGGGACCGGATCTATCACTGGTTGTTCATGGTGTAAGGGAAGAATAGGATTGTAATTAGTAGTCCTTTCAACATTTAATCTAACAATCTGATCAAGGTTGAAGTCATCCGACTCCAACTCAAATTCCTCTTCAGACTCATACTCCACTTCGTCGACATGTTCACTAGTCAAACCCTCAATCAAGTTCACTTCAAAAGAATCATTGTCCACATCCCTAGGTGCTCTTCCCCAGATGGAAAACATTCACCTCTTTTGTCATATCTCCGAACGTTAGACGCATTGATCCATTTCGGCAGTTGATGATCGCGTTTGCGGTGGCTAAGAAAGGACGTCCGAGAATGACAGGTGTCTGTGCTCTGTGATTTTGTACGGGTTGTGTTTCAAGAACAACAAAGTCCACAGGGTAAATGAATTCCCGGCAACGGCGCCAAAAATTGATTAGGAAAAGATAGTGTGAAGTTATTACACAAGTATTCAATGAAAGAAGAAAGGTTTAGAGTTAACCTCGGTGCTTTGTCACTTCACAATGTATTTGAGATGGTTAATATATCCTTTCCAATCTCCGCTATAGCAATGACTATACCGGGTCGATCCTCGAGGAGAGCTCACGTTGGAAGTTTTACGGTTAGGAGTGAAGAAATGAAAACGAAGATTCTTCTTTGTTATTTACACAAATGCAAGAGACATGGAAAAGAAAATAGAAGAAGTGGTTGATTTGTGCATGATGGAAAAGAAATCAAAAGAACTTTAGTAAAGTGTATTGCTAAGAGAAAAGAAGCTAGTAAAGAAGATGTTGGAAAACTTTAGATGAGAAAGTACATGGCTAGCTAACTTTACTTCGCTAACTTACTAAACTCAATGATGATGCTTGATTGCCTCATGTTGATTCATTGGCAATAGGTATGACTTGCTTGTTTGTTCAAAGTCCTTTACCGTTTTGAAAATGAGTGTTCCTTTAGTTCTTAGCTTGAAGCCTCATATTGATTCATTGGCTCTCTAGATAGATTATCAATGATGAACTCTAGGATTGGTACTCAAGGAATGCTAAGTTAGAAGAATCAACATTCATTTGAACATTCAAGACATAACAACAAATTAGCTTGAAGTAAAGAAGTTGTTCTTACTATACAAGTAGCACATGTTTGGTGATCCATCTCCATGTTCCATCAAGGCTCTTGTTCTAGACAAGGCTCTAAATGAGGCACACATGAGTCATATGGAGTTTGTACAAGCATTGACCAAGGGAAAGCAACTCTACTCCTTGGTAAGTAAAAGAAACTCTCACAATGCAAGTATAAAGATAAGCAATCATCCAAAGAGATAGAAGTTAGCTAGGTAAGTTTGTTAGCTAGCCATGCAATAGAAATTTAGCTATCCATTACACAAGTAACAAAACAACAATTCATGATGTAAAGCAAAGAGAAGTAAAGCAATGAAAATGCAAGAGAAGTAAAACAAGAAAGTAATGCAATGTAAACGTACTAGAGCTTGCAAAGAGAAGACGAAGCTTTGATTAACCCTTGTTACAAGTGATGTCACCTTCTTGATTACAAGCTTTCAACAGCACTCACTCTCTCTCTTTGACAAAATCTCTCGGAGGAAGAAGATGGAGACTAAAACCTAGGAGAAGACTAAAACAAAATACAAGAGTTTCCCTAGTTCTCTCCTTTCTCTTCTCTGTTTTTCTCATGCAGACTCTGGTCCTGTATTTATAGCCTTCAGAGAGAAGCATCTAGAGCCCAGATCGTTGGAGAAAAATCCGGGGCTCAACGGCCCAGATCTTGCCGCGCGCGCGGCAAGGCGCGGCCGTTTAAAAGCTGTTGGCTAACAACTTTCTGTTGTGAAGTTGTTACAAGTTTGTTAGCCACGTGGCCTTCTAGAACATTGAGTTGGCGCGTGGATCTCCCTTGATTCTGAATTCAAACTTGGGCTCTTTGGTCTTTGAATTAAATCTCTTTAATTATTGCTAATTAAAGAGATTTTGGGCCTTTTTCTCTTTTAAGATGTGGACCTGCAAAAATAGAGAGAAAAGGATTAAAAATCATATTTTTATTTGTAATATGCATGGTATGGAAGCAGTAAAATATGCAAATATGTATAACAATCAATCAAGCGCAAACAACAAGATATGTTCGAGGTTCGAGCACCCAGCTCTACATCCCCGCCTTCACACAGAAGGATTTCAAGTCCACTAGCTTGTCCACAAAGGACTCCCACAAAGGAAACCTCCACCGAGGATTTGGGGCAATCACAATTACAAGGAGTACCCAACTCCTCTCCTTACAAACACAACCTCCTCCTTGAGGCACAACTCCAAGCCAACAAACAATCACCTCACAACTTGAGGGATTAGCACAAAGCTTACACAAGGATCACCTCACTACTTGAGGGATACAACCCAAATGCACAACCTCCTCAACACAATGAGGGAAAGGCACAAAGCCAAGCAAAGATAGGGTTTACTGAAGGTTCACCTAGAGGGGGGTGAATAGGTGATGGCTAATCTAATGGTCACTTAATGATGAATGATGCGGAAGCTAAAACAATTATGACCTAATTAAATCTTTTACACTAAACACTATGTATAACACAAGAGTGTTGCCGAATTCCCCGTGAAGGGCTCTGGACAAACTCCTCTAGATTCCCCTTGAATGGGTTGAGGTGCCGCGTTGGCTCTCTTGGTTGAATACAAGTGTTAGCAACAATCCCACGCAAGTATATCAATTAAGCACACAATGTATATCTAGCATATAAAGATGAACAATAAACACATGCAAGATATAAAGAGACAAAGAGAGAGAGAGTGAGCAATCGCAAACACAAGGGTATGTTTCGAGGTTCGAGCACACTTGCTCTACATCCCCGCCTTCGACACACGAAGGATTTCCACTATGCAAGATCCCAATGGATCTCTCCTCGATGCCGCAACACCTACAAGCCCTCGGACTCTCTAGTCCCTTACACACCGCAAGCCCACCGTCTCGCCGAGGCCACACCTCAAACAAGGATTCGCACCTGAACCCGAAACAACCGAGTCCACACTTGGACCCTAAACAATCACGAGCACACTTGCCCGTCTCCTCAAAGAATCAAGTAGAACTTTGGTGATCACAACTCTTGATCACCTAAAATCCTCTCACAATAACACTCCATATAGGGTAGATAGATCAATGGATGCTCAAGTGTTGGTGTGAGAAAACAAGGATGTGAAAGGTAGAGGAAAACTCAAAGACTTTCTTTTAAACACTCTTGATAAACTTCCCTTTAGATAGGAAATATTTGCTCTCTATTTTGTGGAGAAAACAATTTTAAAAGTCTGGAAAAAACTGGCTCTAAGAGACTCCAAAATCTTGTCTCAAAACAATGACCAAACCCCCAAATTTATAGGCCAGAAAAATATAGCCGTTGGGGTCTGTCAGAGCTGCCGGTCGACCGGTGCGGTCGACCGCCAACGGTCAGATTTCTGACCGTTGGAGCCACGGTCGACCGCCTGGGTCGACCGACCCACTGGAGCTGAGAGCTAACTCTCTGTCGGTCGACCGGTGCGGTCGGCCGAACTTTCCAGAGAGCACTGCTCTCTGGAGCGGTCGACCGGCACGGTCGGCCGTCCTCCAGTACACAAAGGCGTGCACGTTTGTGCACGTCGGTCGACCGGTCCGGTCGGCCGACTCCTGTATTAGTCGACTATTAAAGGTCACTAGTCGACTTATACGAAGCCTGAAACAGTTTTCTAGGATTAAAAAGTTAGTCTTTTTGGCTCAAATAAAATCCCATAAAATACATAAAAATCTACAAAAATAGTTTAACCAATATACTTTGATATACAAACATGCTTGCACAAAATCAAGGCATGTTATAAAAGATTGGACTATTTTTGTAACTTGGAAATATTTAGCTCATGATAAAAACTGTTTTTCCAAAACAATAATTTTCCAAAACATGTTTTTCCAAATCTTTATCAAATACAAAAAACAAGATATACTTTTAAGGCATAGTGTGTATGGATATGATCCACTACACAGTCATAATGAAATTTCTATGTTTTTGTCATAAAGCTCTAAACTTGGTTTTGGTTTAAAGATATGAATATGAGAAATACCAAAACTAAAATATGATATTTTTCAAAATGAAAGTCTTTTCTAAATCTGAAAATTCTTTTATGAAAAGACAATTAAATCAAGAGTGTGTGTGTATAATACTTGAGCAATCCACCAACTATCTATCCTTTACATTTTTAACTAAAACAAAAACAAAATCTTATACCTAGACACAAGTCTTCATCTTCTTGAAGTCTTCACTTGAAGGCTTCTCATCTTCTTGACTTGGTCCAAACTTGATCCAAAAGCTCCTGGATCACACCGTGCTAGCTCCAAATCTTGACATTTTATCCTTTGTTGAGCTATGCACCTACTAAGTTCTTGATAACGAATCTGTCACTAATTAAACACAAGATCATTAGTAAACATAACTTCATGAGTTGATCATCATCAAAACTAGGGTGTCGGCCTTTGGGCCAACAATCTCCCCCTTTTGATGATGACAAACTCATGGAGTTATATATGCATGGATTAAAGTAAAGCTTCAAAGAAGCTCCCCCTTAACTCATGCATGTCAAAAACATAATAAGATATGGCAATGAAGCACATGAATAAGTATGCAAATGATGGAGATGAAACAAAATCAAATTCTTTTTCTCCTATTTGCAAAACAAAACATATATGCATAAACAACAAGGAAGACAAATACTTCTCCCCCTTAAGCAAGAAAAACATGCATATACACTCAAATACTTCTCCCCCTTTTTGTCAATCATCAACAAAGGGTTCAAAGTAAAATCAAATCAAACAAATTTTTCTCCCCTTTTTGTCATAAACAAAGAGATCAATAAGGGTAATACAAGTCACAAAAAAAAAAAAATTTTAAATTTTTTTTAAACAAAATTTTAAAGGTATCAGAGCTTTTGTAAAACAAACAAATTTTAAGATACCAAATTGAAAGTAATCATTTTTGTAAAACATATTGATACCAATTGACATTAACAAATATGAAGTTGAAGCATATTGATACAATAGTAAACATATGATCAAAAATTTAATTTTTCATCATAAACTTTGTGCTTCTAAAAATGTGAGCCAATTGTAAGTTAAGCACATGAAAATCATATATATATGTATGAAATGAGTATACCAATTGAAATTGATACATACATATATAATAAGATAAAATATGAGTATATACAAAATAAGTTCATATTGATACCAATTGAAACGATTCAAAGATACCAATAGACATAACAATAAGATCAAGTGTATATCTATAACCTACCATCCTTTGATATGCACAGGTAAAAAAATTTGTCAATTAGCTTACAAGGCATACACGCGCCCATCCATCCGCCCATTGATGGTAGAGGTTTTCAAAAATAGGTTTGAAAATATTTTAGCATTGAAAATCACTACCAATTGAAGAATAAATAAACTAGTTAAAGATAATTTTTGAAAAAACTAGTTAAAGATCCTTCAAAACATGAATTCAAAACATATGTTTTTCATGGGTCATACCAAATACACAAAATTCAACACTCAATGACGATAAAGCTCAAAAATATGTTCATGAAACAACGTCATGACAAAATAAATAAACTGTGAGTGTACAAAAGTCATGTAATTAGTATTTCACGAAAATAGGCAATGAAGCTCAAAAAGATCATGAATCTCATTAAATCATAAAAAAATTATTTTTCATTTTAAAACACAAACTTCTAGGTATATGTATGATTTATCCAAATCTAACAATACACATACATATCCCAAAATAAAAGAGTCTATTAAGGTATTAGCATGAAGGCAAGAGACTCACAGGTATACATGTATATTTATTAGATTTGAATTAAAAATACATATACATGAAGTAAAGCATAAAAAAGGCAAAACATGTATAAATGAGAATCATCAAAACTAGTCTATACATGTGCATATAGTGGGTACAAATGAGCATGAAGTGCAAACATATATAAGTCACGTGTAACTCACTATTTGTACATGTATAATACAAGTTTTGATATAAAAACTACATCTAAACAAGATTTTACCACATGAAGCAACAATAAATCATGAAATGCTATATGATGTCAAAAATGAATGAGCATGTAAATAAAAAGTAGGAGTTTTAGAATTGTTACCAACTCCAAAGCTCCAAATATGGTGGTTGTCCCACAAGCTTCTTGATAGTGATGCGTCTAAGATGTGCCCATAAAGTCCATTGCATCCACTACCAAGGCACCAATTCTCTCACGTTTTGTGAGAGCCCTCACCTACATCAAAAGCAAATGGTGGGGGTTTTGGTACCCATATTTTCTTGGGTCCATGGGGTAGTCTTATGTTGAGGAACCCAAAAATTTATTTTTAGCAAAATTAAAATGATCTAATCTATCATACAATATTTTGCTAAATGGCCTTTGCGGCCACAATGTGTACATATGTACACCTTAGTATGCTTATGTGTAGGAGTGTGATCATATTGTGCAACATAAGCAAATGCATGGTTATGATGTGCATGAATGTGTAGAGTTTGTTTCTTTGAAAACATTGACTCCAACCTAGAATGATTGAAAGCACAAGAGTTCAAAGTTGAACTCAAACCATCCATTTTATTTTTCAAAACTTTTATCTCATTAGTGGTGGCATGTAAAGCATGATGAGATAAAGAATCATTTTTCTTTTTCTTTTGTGAAACAAAATCTTTTTCTTTTTCAACAAATTTTCTTTTCAAAGTAATATTTTCTTGAAAAACAACTTCCTTTTGTTTTTCCACCAAATCAATTTTAT